>OZ029927.1:17061664-17109164 GCA_964023275.1 Norana najaformis
TCTTGTTACAAAATAATGTTCTTTCTTATATGAGTTGCTTCACTGACTACAAAAGGAAAACTTAATTAATTATTAAACTGTATGGTGTACAGCATAGAGTTATGTGCAGTTAGGATTCTACCTAATGTCTCTCTCCTCTTCTGGCTGGAATTAATCCTTCCTAGGAGAGGGTTAAGCCACACAGATCCTTCTTTTCCATTTCTTTCTATCTCCAGTATCTTCCTTCTTCAGTCTGAGGAGCTTTAGGTCTTATTGAATCATGTCTCCCCATCTCTTCTTTTGTCGTCCCCGACTGCCGAGTCTGTAAACCTCTACTCTCAAAATTCTGTTTTTCTACCGAATGCATACCCAATAATCTAATCTAACAACTACTACAGCACCAAAATCTAATCTAACAACTACTACAGCACCAAAATCTACTGCCACGACATCAGCAAATCATGCAACAAATTTTCAGCTCTGCAACCCCGGTTAAATTCTCCCTCGAGAATTGCGACTTGAGCTTCTTTCTCTCCCCCTCTCAGTGTTCCGCAGGCGCCTGAAGACTGTACTGTTCAACAGTGATTTTACTTTTTCGGGTCGGAAGCACCTCTGTTGAGTTTATCCTCTAAGAGGTGCTTTATAAATCTCAAATTACAGTTACAATTACAATTACAATAAATCATACGCAGACGAGTCCAAAAGCAGAAAATCAGATAGGCAACTATCTTAATACCTCACATGTAATGTAACGAATCCTGCTGTACCCAGTGAGCATTTAGCTGTTTCCTAGTAATCGTAATCGTAATTCCTCCGAGATTTCTACAGCGCCCAACGAAAGCCCCGCCGCGGGGGCCAGTTTATTCACAGGCGCTCAGTCAAAACAAAATCGAGAGGGAAAAGAGTTCGGTTCCAGGTCAAGACCCAAAAGTCAGTAGTTTATAAAGAACAGAGATCCTTTTTAAAGACTACAGGTACCCGTTCTGAGAAGCTAATGAGAGCTCATGATGAGACAAAAAGAGTGTCATGATTGATGATACTTGCCGGCTCAACTAGGGACTACCTCTCAGCTTCTAGACTATACAGGACTATTAGAATGATTAATTTTGACCCAGAAGATATCACCCAGTCAACAGCTCTTTATACTCGTAAATGGTTTGCAAGACTCGTCACAGCTGAGGCTAATCATTTAACCAGATGGACTCTGATTCAAGTCTTGAACAATAATTACAAGCCACTGTTTTAAGTGTTGCCTTAATTGATATTATTAGCTACAGTTAGGCCTAGCTGTGTATGTCTGCTAATTATAGTGTCGTAATTCCTTTTAATAACTATCCTACAGTAATTGTTCCACACATTGCAAATGCCTTGCATGGTACTTAATTAATTATTAAACATATATTGCACATGTATATATAAATTATTAAACATACATTGTATAAGTATGTATAAATATATAAATTATTAAACATATATTGAATAGATATATATAAATTAGTCAACATATATCACATATGTATATATAACTATATAATTTATTAAACATATATTGCATATGTATATATAAATATATAAATTATTAAGCATATAGTGAATAGGTATAAATAATTTAGTATACATATATTACATATATATAACTATATAAATTATTAAACATATATTGCATATGTATATATAAATCATATATGTATATATATATATATATATATATTATATATATATATATATATATATATATATATATATAATATACAGTAGTTTAATACACATGAATTTAGATAAAGCACTGTACAGTGCCTGAGCACTGGTATATCACTGAAACAATGGGATGTAAGACGCATCTGCTTTTCAGGAGTTTAGCATAAAACTTGGAGTCAATTCCCAACTCCCTGGTTGTATGGAAATAAGCCTAACAACGAAGGCGTGGATGGTACGAAGAAGGTAACGATAACAGAGGGCAAAGGGCATCAGGCAATCGACAAAAGCTGACTGATTGGACAATAACACGGATTTACAACCACAGAGGGCAAGCAGTTTCAATCAATTCTCAACTGCTAACTACACTATATATACATATATATACATATGTATATATATATATGTGGTCGCTATATATAGCCACATAGGTCAAGCAGTTTCAATCTATTCTCAACTGCTAACTACACGTCGACCACGAAGATCCACCCTATATATAGAGCAGATCTTCGTGGTCGCCGTATATATATATATATCTATATATATATATATTTATATAAATATTTATATATATCTATCTATATATGGTCGCTATATATATCGAGGTTATGGATAGATTATATGTAAATAATCTGTAGGTCCTGGTCTCATAAAGAACGATCAACGGATTCTTAAAAACTTCGCTAAAACCCTCGGGTAATAAGACCAAATTTCTGTCCCTACCCACGTTTAGCTCGCCCCATAGATCTTAACCAACAGCCGAACGAGAAACTCCCTCTCGTCTCGCGTCGTTATTGCTACTCATAATGTCCCCATTTATAACGAAAATTGAATGGGTAATGAGGGGAAAGGTGGAAGGCTTAGAAAAACGGGTCGTAACTGGAAAGCCCGACGACAGTTCGTGTGCCTTGGCGCTAAATCATTAGCATGAGCTCCACTAACCGATTTCTTCAACAACAATGGACAGCCCTTCAGCATTTAATCATTTCTCCATTACAGTTAATGCTAAGCCAATCACCAGTAAACATTTGTCACGTTACGCCAAGCGAACATTTCCTTTTAAGCCTCTGTCCTCGTTTTCATGATGTGCAGAAAGCTATCTATAAGCTCGATAAAGAAGTCTTGTCTTATCTTATCTTCAACCGTCCTCGGGCCGAATATGGAAGTATGAAAGCTTCCTCGTTTTGAGTAATCCAAGAATAAAAACAAGACTTGTAGGCTATCAAATTCCATTAAATCGGAAATTTAACTCTAACGGTAAGGCTTCCAAGGGTGGCAATTTGTTTTTCATTAAAAAAGATTATTTATTTAAATCATTCATTCAAATCTTTGCAATCGAGAGCCACTGCTATACAGGTTTGTCTATACACATATTTTAGGAAAACCGCAAAACCAGTTTGTTTTAAAAGTTGGCAAAAGTTCAGCAAGTTTCATGGGTTAAAATTTGTTTAAATTCTGACATGTAAAATAGTAAAATGTAAGACAATCTGAAATTTAATACAATTAACCAATAACAGTAAGAATGTGTGTGTGTCTGTGTGAGTGTCTGTGTGAGTGTCTGTGTGTGTGTCTGTGTGAGTGTGTGTGTGTCTGTGTGTGTCTGTGTGAGTGTCTGTGAGTCTGTGTGAGTGTCTGTGTGTGTGTCTGTGTGAGTGTCTGTGTGTGTCTGTGTGTGTGTCTGTGTGAGTGTCTGTGTGAGTGTCTGTGAGTGTCTGTGTGAGTGTCTGTGTGTGTGTGAGTGTCTGTGTCAGTGTATGTGTGTGTGTGTCTGTGTGAGTGTCTGTATGAGTGTCTGTGTGAGTGTCTGTGTGTGTGTCTGTGTGAGTGTCTGTGTGTCTGTGTGTGTGTCTGTGTGAGTGTCTGTGTGTCTGTGTGAGTGTCTGTGTGAGTGTCTGTGTGTGTGTCTGTGTGAGTGTGCGTATGTGCATGTAAGCGTGCATGTGTGTGTGTGTGACAATAAAACAGGCCAACATTATATGGCAACATAACATATTTTAGATTAAAAACTTGTTGGCCCACCTCAACACAGAATTACTCAAACAACCCCACTCCATAACGAATTGGGCAAAGCGCAGTCAACCCTTTTGTATATTTGGATCCCTGGGTATCCTCAGTTTGCGGGTCCTGTGTCGATTGGTGACGATATGGTTTGAAATGTGAGGAGGACACTCAGAAAATGTGTTTTAATTCTGGTTCCTTAATTGACTTCGGGCCTCTAAACGCCTTTAAATGAAAAAGTCATTAAAAAATGACACTATACTGCAGTCGATATTATTGGGGCAAACATAATGATGTGTCCTCCGCCTCAATGGTGAGGGACATGTCCCCATGTCTCCACCGGATCATCTATATTTTATGAAACTATATTTTTAACTAAACTATATTTTAAACTATATTGCAGTTGGGGCAATTATTGGGGCAAATATATTGATGTGTCGCCTCAATGGTGGGGGACATGTCCCCATGTCTCCACCGGATCATCTATATTTTATGAAACTATATTTTTAACTAAACTATATTTTAAACTATATTGCAGTTGGGGCAATTATTGGGGCAAATATAATGATGTGTCGTCCGCCTCAATGGTGGGGGACATGTCCCCCATGTCTCCACCGGATCGCCCCAGACTGGAGACAAACTGTCTACAAAGTTTGTGCATTATGAATCCATTCACTGTAACATTCCTGCTGCTCTGTTCTGCCCCTCCAAGCGGTAAATGGTGCTTCAAAGCAAACGCCCATACAGACATCTATTCAGGCATAACTCACATACAGTCATATAGAAACATGCCCATAAATACATACCTATGCATATATATATATATAAATATATATATATATCTACAATTATACATATATCCATGTATACATATCTATGTGTATATATGTATATGCACATATATCTATGTATTTATACGTATATATATCCACATGTATACCTGTATGTGTGAATAATATACCATCTGAGCATCTACAAATAGATAATAGCCTAGAAATTTATCCCGTACAATGATATGGCCACTTTTTCCAAATTACGGTCTATCCATCCATCCATCCATCCATCCATCCATCCATCCATACATCCACTCGAAGGCGACAGACAGACAGACAGACAGAATCGCATAAAAAGAGCAGCACTCATAATTACGATGGAGCTGCTGCAGCAGGAGTTTATGGGGAGGGGAGGAAGCGGCTTTTGTCTGCGACAGCCTGGCTGCCTCGCTGCTAATGGTGCTGGTTACAGCGAATTGTTTGAAGGGATAAATTCTAATACGACGTCGCCACCATAAATCTAAATATATTTTGACGGTCGAAAATATCAATTTCGAGATGATGATGCTGGTGGTGGCGGTGGTGGTGGTGGCGGTGGTGGTGGTGGTGATGATGGTGCAGTGGCGGATTTAGCTATATACGCAGGGGGCGATCGTCCCCACCAGGTCCCTCTTGGTTATATCGCGGCTCCTTTAGACCAGATCCACGCATGGTGGACTGTTAGAATGTGGCGCCCCCTGGAAGTGCCCCTGCTCCCCAACGGAAGCAATTCTGGATCCGTCACTGTGGTGGTGGTGGTGATGATGATGATGCCAGCCAATAGGATACTTCTTTCCCAGGTCAAAATACTGGTTTCGTCACTTCCGGCCAGGCTCGTCTGCGTCGATAGCCACCAAATTTGAAGGCAACTGGGCCAAGGCTTTACTGGGAGAGTAAAGAAAATTTATTACACCTTTTGAAAAAGCAGTCATTTAGCAAAGCAAATTATTTGTATGAACAGTTTTGAAGTTTGCAGAATTGTCGGTTAGGGGGCCTTCTATTTTAACCATATGCCAATTACTATACATGTATCCTGCATTCAGATATCTGACAAATAATTATAAGACATACATACATATCTACTTACATACATACATACATACATACATGCATACATAAATGCATGCAAACATACATACATACACACATACAAATGTACACACACATACATACATACATACATGCATACACACACATACAAATGTACATACATACATACACACATATATATGTACATACATATATACATATGTACATACATACATACATATGTACATACATACAAACACACACACACATACACACACATACATATGTACATACATACATACATACACACACACATATATACATACATATATACATACATACATATGTACATACATATGTACCTATAATTCCAACACTCATAACCAGCTGAAACAGCTCAAGAAATATTTTCAACTTAAGGTGCAACTCTTTAGATATGCTGGACATCTAAATGCATCAGCACCTTTGAGACTCCTGTTGCATTTTATAACACTGTTGGTGCTATAGAGAATGTTTATGGATAGATATGGAGCTAATGAAAGTGTGGACTACTTCGTCTAAACCTTGTTGAGCTGACTTTTCTACACTAATATGGATGTTTTAGCAACAAATCGTGGACATGCACTGGTGTAGACAGCACAGTCATCTACAGAAATCGTTCCAGAGAAGTCTACACATTGCCAATTAGCCATACACACATACATATGTACATACATGCATACATACATATTTACATACATACATACATATGCACATACATACATATGCACATATTCACATACATACATACATATGCACATACATACATACATACATACATACATACATACATACATATGCACATACATACATACATATGCACATACATATGCACATATTCACATACATACATACATACATATGTACATACATAAATACATACATACATACATATGTACATACATACATACATACATACATACACACATACATACATACATACATACATACATACATACATATGCACATACTTCAACATTAGGTGTTGAGCTTAAGTCAACACTTTTAAACCGATTGTCTATACTATTTTTAAATATGGTTAGACCGAAACTGGCAATGGCTGTTTTTGTCAAAGAACATTAATTTGGCTGCAAGGGCTAAGAAATAACATAGACACACAAGACTTAGGAGAAACGCTGGTGGACATTCTGTCATTAGAACCGCGCCGAACAGATGAGACGAAAACAGCTATCGATAAAACAACAAAGGAATACTGATTGATACCACGACGGAAGACTGCTCACGATAAGAATGCTCCAACCATGGAATGTCTTCTCTGAAATGAGATTTACGATTGACTTAGAATTCCAAGATAAAAGCTGTTCTTTGCTCCTTTAAGCTCATCATTCTTTCCCGTTGAACCGATCCTCTCTTGTCCCCAGGCCCAAAATAAATTCTTCCGCTTAAATCGGGCTTGCCCTTTCATTCCGTTTCCCAGCAGGTCTTTCGTTTCAGTGGGACTTGACAAAATTCTTTGAAACAAGTAAAAGCTTTTCTTGTGTTGCTTAGAAAACATTACCTGCGTTCAGGTTGAATCAACTTAACAGGCTTTTTGTAAAAAGAAAATGTGTATTCGTTTCAAGTTATTTCTAACTTGCCATTTAAGGGTTAATTAATTTTTTATGACTAAGTGGTCCATTGCTCAGCGCTTAACTGGTTAAGTGGAATTAGAGTTCAAGCCTCCGCTATAAAAGTTCACACCTTACATTATCTCATGTTAAAGTGAATTGCTAAAAATTCCACTCATTTTGTTTGAACTGAAGTATTTGAAGGTCAAATTATCAAGAATTAAGGAGAACGCATTAAACTTAAGTAATTCAAAAATTTTAACACCAGCAAATTTTTATTCACTAATTGTAATTGTATAAAAATTGTGTATAGGGCCACTTTAAAAAAAACAGTCTGAGGATTTCTCTAATACCGATGCTCATTAACAAAAAAGTTCATTAATTAGCAAACAATGCTCAGGTATCTAGAAAAGTCTCCAGCGGTGAGCTCCCACACACACCCAACCAACGGATTCCCATATTCACCAATCAACCCTTCCTGCCTATCGATTTTGTTTGACTGAGCGCCTGTGTATAAGCTGGTTCCGGCGACTTGGCTTTTGTTGGGCGCCGCAGAAATCTCGAGCTTACGATTACGATCTTACAAAACTACGGCACCATCCGCAATGACTCAACAGTTTTACACGCATGCGTAGCTCTGCAATGTATCAAACTTCGCTTAACTAAGCTTATTTGTTTCATCTGTAAGCAGCAAAGACAATTCTGTTAAAAATGCTTACGTTTTAAGTTGCTAGTTATGCTTAGATAGGCTTATTTCAGAGATTTAAAATATATCGGGCTACCACGGTACGTGCACGGGGACCTTAAATGGTGTGGCGCCCATTCAAACGGGCAGCGGTGACGAAGGATCTCACCCGATGAATTCATTGTAAAAATCTCGAGCTTACGATTACGATTGCTTAATATTTTAACTGAAAACTGCAAAGAAACGCGACCAACTCCGACCACGGAAACTCAAATAGAAGCACACGAAGAAAAACTACAAGCTTATCCAGAAAACTCTCTAAGTCTCCAAAAACATCCGCCTAAGCTCTCCAGTCCCGAAGCTCTTCCGACAACAGTTCGTCCGCATGTTCGACACAACTAAGGCAATTAATTAACCGGTATTTGTAGGCGGCTCTAGTCATCTCGGGGACGTTTTCGGCGCTTCCCGTAATACATCAAAGAGGCCGCCACAAGAACTGCGGGGCTCTAATAAAGAGGATAATCAAACGTCTGAGTTTGAGAGATTGCTCTGGCCCTCAGCCTCCGCAACCGACATCGTTATTACTCTGCGAAAGCATCCTCAGTTCTCGCTTCCATTGGAAACACTGACCCGAATCGAACGATGCCGACACACAAACCATCTCCATGGCCGATTATTTTCGGGAGGTCCGAAAAATACGTACCCCTCCAAAAATACGTACCCCCTCCCATAAACTGCTCGGACTTGATGACATCCAGGCTAACGACTACCAGATCAGAACGCCACTCAACTAATCAAGTATTGCGTCATCCATACACACACACACACACACACACACACACTCAGAAATAGAGAGAGAGAGACAGAGACAGACAGACAGACAGAGAAACAGAGAGACGGAAAGAGACAAAGAGAGATAGAGAGACAGATAGAGAGATAGAGAAAGAGAGAAAGAGGGAGACAGAGACAGACAGAGACAGACAGACAGACGGAGAGAGACAGACAGAGAGACAGACAGAGACAAACAGAGAGACAGAGAGAGAGACAGACAGACAGACAGACAGAGACAGAGAGCGACAGACAGAGAGATAGAGAGACAGACAGAGAGACAGAGAGAGCCAGAGAGAGAGAGAGACAGAGAGAGACAGATAGAGACAGACAGATAGACAGAAAGATAGGGAGACAGAGACAGAGACAGGCAGAGAGAGAGAGAGAGACAGAGACAGACAGACAGACAGACAGACAGACAGACAGACAGAAATTGCTAAAATTGTTGAGAAGTATTGTCCGTTATCGGTTCTTTCACACTGATCTTTGTCTAACGATGATCATCATGATCGATGTATCATCATTGAGTTAATTAGTAAATCATTAACCTGTTTTGCTGACTTTTTTAAAATGCTAAGAAATCCCTTTATGCAATCACCACCATTTTCATTATATCGTCGTCGTCGTCATCATCATCATCATCATCATCATCATCATCATCATCATCATCATCATCACCAACAACAAAATAGGTGCAGCAGCAGCACTGGCATCATCACTATCGTCGTCGTCATCATCATCCTAATAATCATCATCATCACATTCAGCATCATCAATCTTTTCATCACCACAATCAGCAGCAGCAGCAGCGGCATCATGATCATCAACATCTTCACAGCCGCAATCGCAATAGACCAGCGCTTAGTCGCTTGTAATTCCGCCCAAGCATCGTCACCATTCACGACGACGTTGACTTATCGTCAGCTGCTGGACCCGCCTGGCTATGGCCACGGGTCCAATCTGTCGGCCGGGCATTATCGCCGACCAGGGTCTCTTCCGATCTCGTCACACATCGATGCATCGAATTCCGCCTATCGGACCATCGCTCCACGAGCAGAGCTGCCGTATTGCGCTCAGAACATGTCTACTACAACTATTAACAGCACACAGACCATGGAACGCGTGGACTGCGGACCTGATCGATAAAGGTCCACAGGCCTTCAAATGGAGCCATTCCATGGTCCACGGGCCTTCAAACGGAACCATTCCATGGTCCACAGGCCTTCAAATGGAACCAGTCCACGGTCCACAGGCCTTCAAACGGAACCATTCCATGGTCCACGGGCCTTCAAACGGAACCATTCCATGGTCCACAGGCCTTCAAATGGAACCAGTCCACGGTCCACAGGCCTTCAAACGGAACCATTCCATGGTCCACAGGCCTTCAAATGGAACCATTCCACGGTCCACAGGCCTTCACATGGAACCATTCCACGGTCCACAGGCCTTCACATGGAACCATTCCACGGTCCACAGGCCTTCAAATGGAACCATTCCATATTCCTCAGGCCTTCACATGGAACCATTCCATATTCCTCAGGCCTTCAAATGGAACCATTCCACGGTCCACAGGCCTTCACATGGAACCATTCCACGGTTCACAGGCCTTCAAATGGAACCATTCCATATTCCTCAGGCCTTCACATGGAACCATTCCATATTCCTCAGGCCTTCAAATGGAACCATTCCACGGTCCACAGGCCTTCAAATGGAACCATTCCACGGTCCACAGGCCTTCACATGGAACCATTCCACGGTCCACAGGCCTTCACATGGAACCATTCCACGGTCCACAGGCCTTCAAATGGAACCATTCCATATTCCTCAGGCCTTCACATGGAACCATTCCATATTCCTCAGGCCTTCAAATGGAACCATTCCACGGTCCACAGGCCTTCACATGGAACCATTCCACAGTCCACAGGCCTTCAAATGGAACCATTCCATATTCCTCAGGCCTTCACATGGAACCATTCCACGTTCTTAACCGTATGTGCAGGACACACATAAATCGAGGGCCATTGATTCCCACAAAAAACTCGCAAAGAAAAGCTTCTGCATGCATGCACACAACTCAGACTTGTATTGTAAACAAATGAGCCGTGACTGAATGGAAACAGTGCAAAGCCTTTCAGAGTTCCACCCACTGGGTTCAAATCCTGATCCTGATTATGCAGAATTGCAGTCTCTCATGCACTGGCATCATCATCGTCTTCGTCGTCATCATCATCCTAATAATCACCACCACCATCATCAACATCATCATCATCCTAATAATCACCACCACCATCATCAACATCATCATCATCATCATCATCATCAACATCATCATCATCATCATCATCATCATCATCATCATCATCATCATCATCATCAAGCCCCAGATGGAAAACTCAAAGAGATGCAATGTGCACTTATAATAAAGACTGCGATAATGATAACAAAAACGCAATTACCTGGAAAGGATATAAAACAAATGGAAAAACAAGTAACAAGTCTAACCAACTAATAAAATAACATACAGTGGCGGATCCAGGATTGCTTGCATGGGGGGGACAAGAGCATTTCCCGAGGGGCGCTACATTCTGACAGTTTACCATGCACGGGTCTTGTCTGAGGGGCGTCAGCATATAACCAACAGGGGCTATAGCTAAATCCGCCACTGATAACACATAACAAGACATGTTACACAAGTCATGTTATATACAACATGCTATTCATTTAGCAATTAAAAAATTGTCAACCTGCATCCACGTACACGAAGAAGTGATGTGATGCATCAATATAAGTTAATGTACTTAACTGTAATTGTAACACATTGCAACTTAACATAATGGAACCCATCAATAATATACTGCAAATACATATCATAAATACATATCATGCATATATACATGTATGTGTGGATATACTGCGCATATATAGACATTTCTGCGTGTGTATGTACAAGCCCTATGCACATAATCATTCATTTGTACCATGCTTGGTTTCAATACGGCGCACCTTTGATGAATGTGCATAGTACATAAAAACCGACTATTGATTCCTTCTTGGAAAGAATATCAAAAAGTAATACAGGTCCAATTGATTATCTGTTATTAGAATGCATGACTGAATGCGGGAAACGTTGTCAAAATCATAATCCACTGGTGAAAGCTCAATTGAATTCCGATAGATTAGGGAAACCAGAAATCATACTACAGTCGGTAAGCAAGTTGAAACAGGTAAGTAAATGTAAATGTAAATGTAAATGTCAATGTAAATGTAAATGTATGTGGTTGTCTATAGCGATCGTATGGCCTCGATCCTGCTCATTATTCAGTGAATTTATCCGTTAAGACCCTTCACCACTGCTGCCCTTTTGAATAGACGCAAAGCCATTTAAGGTCCCCATGTACGGACCGTACTAGCCCGAGATTCAAATCTCTGCCATAAGCCACGACCGGGACACGAACCGCCATCTTCACTCTCAGAGGCGCCTTGACGTACGCTTTGACCAATTTAGCTAACCAGGCCAGCTGAGATACCATGACAACGATTGTGACGTCAATGTGTGTCAAGTTAACCAGTCCAGCTGAGATACCATGGCAACGATTGTGACGTCAATGTGTGTCAAGTTAACCAGTCCAGCTGAGATACCATGGCAACGATTGTGACGTCAATGTGTGTCAAGTTAACCAGTCCAGCTGAGATACCATGGCAACGATTGTGACGTCAATGTGTGTCAAGTTAACCAGTCCAGCTGAGATACCATGGCAACGATTGTGACGTCAATGTGTGTCAAGTTAACCAGTCTAGCTGAGATACCATGGCGACGATTGTGACGTCACTGTGTGTCAGACCAAGTAAGGAACCTTGACGTACGCTTTCACCATGTAGCTAACCAGACGAGATACCACGGCAACGATTGTGACGTCATTGTGTTTCAGGCCAAGTGGGGCGCCTTGACTTTCGCTTTGATCAATGTAGCTAACCAGACCAGCTGAGATACCATGGCAACGAGTGTGACGTCATTGTGTTTAAAACTAAGTGGGGTGCCACGACGAACACTTTGACCAACGTAACTAAACAGGCCAGACGAGTCTTAAGTTCAGAACTAAGTGAAATTAGGTTTCAAACTGAAGAAAACTGCAGAACCCACAGGACACAGAAAATGGGGAGTGAATTCTCAAATCTATGGACCAGCCACCAAGAAAACCTGAGAGCTCGAATCTGTCTGGACAGATGCAGAAAGTTGATCCCCACAATCTTCTTACTCATGCAAAAGCTACCGTTGCAACTGTATGTAACTCGCCCAAGTAAGACACCATCACTGCTCAAAAAAGCCCAACTATTTTAGGCTTCATTTAAGACAGGCACACAGAGATGTTTGCTCACTGTTTGGACAAACCTGTCTTGCAAAACTAATAATCCCCTAAAAGAACTTAGTTATGCGGCTCACGTCTACAAAGGCACAGAAAATGCCTTTCAAACAAACACTCACCTCGTTAAGAAAGGTCCCCACAGTTCAAACAGGACTCATTGTCAGCAATATTGACATGAGCATGACTTATTGAAAGACTCTCAAGATTCCGAATAGCTTCCGAAAATCTTTGAGAGGTAATAAAATCTCTTCGATGCTTATTGCAATCATCATAATGAGTACAGATTGCACAAAATCAGAGTTAACTTTGGCCCACCCAAGCAGATGCTATTTTTGCAAAACTTTTGCCAGCATTGAAAACGAACCGCAGCAACAAATGCCAGTTTCTTTGTATGTATGTATTTCTGTATGTATGTACATGCATACATATGTATGTATATTGAACAACCCATGTTATTATTTGGTGAAAATCCATTCATTTGATTTGGACAGCTTTCCCACTCATCAAAGTTTATTTGTCTGAATCAGTGGCTACAGTAGTCAAATGCACAGTAACTGTTCTTCATGGAAACAATCAAAAAGCTGACCTACAAAACTTCAATCAATTTTTACTACACAAACTAAATGGGTTGTGACTTATAAAGAATTGTTGTGGGCCTAAGTAAGTAAGTAAGTAAGTATTGCATTTGTTAACATGCCACATATCCATCAGCTGAGCGAGGAATCATAGATGTGGACAAACACACAAACAATTCAATACACAACAAACGAGATACAAACAACAAACAAAAAACAAACAAAAAAACAAAAAAAAACAACAAAAAAACAAACAAAAAACAAACAAAAAACAAACAAAAAACTTAGCTATTTCTGTGTTCGATTTAGCCAAGGCATCATCAACTCCACAACCTCTTATCAGAAGCCCATTATTTTGACAGAAGTGGTAAAAATAAACAATAATCTTACCACGTATTACACCTTACTTTACCAAAGCACAATGCCTTTCCAGTGACATCCTACCCCATTGTCTAAAACCCCACAATTGCTGCCAGTATGAAAGACTTTAGCTTCTTTGTACATGCAACGTTTAATCGGCTATCAATTAGGCCTACACCACCATCGTAATCATCAGTCATTATCATAATCGTCGATGCTACCGTCTTCACCTGAGTTTGGTTAATAATTTCGACCCATTTCTAAGTATGCTGAAATTCTGGGGTACCTACTGACACGCTATTCCAGGGAGTATACTTTCCCGGAACTTACTGATGCCTCAGTTTATTTACTCTAGGCTCCAGCTGCCCCCAAAAGGCCAGGGCCATACCCACGTAACTGTAATTGTAAAAGTAAACTTGTATAGCGCCGCTATACGTGCGTCTCCGTTAAACGGCCCTGGATATCATCACTAGCCAGGTGACCAAAAAGACGCCGACAACTTTTCCCTTATGCAACAAAACAAAATAAATCTACCGCTAAAACCTACCCTGAAATGGCACACATAAACTCGGTAAAGATGAGAACACGACGAATATTAAGCTAAGAAACTTAATTCCACTAAATTCGGCAACATTTCGGCCAATCGCTTCCATTCTGAACGTCGACTGCTACAGTCCGATTGTCTCGCCATGCGCTCAAAAGCAAAGGCGCTGAATTATTCAACAGTCTTGAATATTCATGAACTTCCGATCCGCGGCCGATTTACCTGATAGCGGACGCCAACTGACGACGCCGGCGGCGTATTCTTACTGGTTTGGCTGTAAGCTGGAATGCCGGATGGCGATCGCGTACCAACTCGTTAATTAATATTAATTAAGCTCCTGGCGATTGAACGAAAGTTACAGAGGCTATCGTGAGACTTCGACACTTTAGTAAGTAAGCTAGCGAGCTTTGTATGCAGAAGAAGAAAAAGAATATTCCGTAAGCAAGCCCTGAGGGGCAGCCAAGAGTATGAAGTGTTAGCATCTTCATACTTCGTAGCTGATGGACCCCTAGCGAAGTGGTGGTCAGCGTTTAGTTTGGTTCAGCTAAATCTTAATATGAATAATAATTCATATTAATATATATTAATTAATCATAATATATACTGATAAAATGAATAATGCTAATCAGTATGAATAAACGTATAACTTAGCTTTACTAATTTATTTTTGTTATATCTGTGGTATGCATACATGTGTATTTTTATGTATATGTGTATATATATATGTAAATACATCTATATGCATATGTATTTTATGTATTTGTAAATAACGTATTTTTGTATAATGTACATATATGTGTGTAAACATACGTATATGTAAGTATATATACTGTATATGTTTTATTTGTAATAAAACAGCAAGCATACAGAAGACTGTTTACATTTACATTTACAATTGTAATGAGATTCTCCTCAGTCTCTTCGCATGAATTGGCCAGTGGGGTCTTATGCATGCATGTCGGTCGACCGTTTTCATAGATCGACGGTGATTGATCAGTTAATCAATCAGTCGATTGATCCAGGCACAAATGGATCTGCAGGCCTATTATAAATGCAGCCAAGTTCATCACCGACTGATGAATTGGATCATCAAGCATTGCACGGCTGATTCTTTTGTCATTATGTATATGCATATATATATATATGTATATATATATGTATATATGTATATATGTATATGTATGTATATTTGTATATATATATATACATGTATGTATATATGTATGTATATATATTTTTGTGTATCTATATGTATATATGTATACGTACATATATATGCATACTTACATATATATGTATATATATAAATATATTTATATATATGCATGTATATGTACATGTATTTTTTATGTATATGTATATATATATGTATGTATATATATGTATATAAACATATGTGTATGTATATATATTATGTACATATATATGTATATATATATGTATATGTACATATATATATGTCTATATATATGTATATGTACATATATATGTATATATAATGTATATGTACATATATATATGCATATGTATATACATACATGTATATATGTGTATGAACTGCGACGGATCCGATGAACGCTTCGCTTGACTTGCTGTGTGCCTGCGTGGCTGCGTGCGTGACTGTGTTTCGCGATTGACTTAGAATTGAATCGAATGCAGTTTAATATTTTCCGTCGTCGACGGAGCTTTGGAAAACAGATCGCTTTTGCCAGTGCTTCCGTTTAGGAATAGGCCTACCTTTACCTTGTTCCTATGGTCTCACCCCTCCTCCCTTCCTTCATCCAAGCGTACAGTCATGCTTCCGTGTATGTTGCTGATGCAGCTGCGTTCAAGCATCCTCTTCCTCCTTTCCGTTTTCCATCAGTTTATCCATCCTTTGTTCATTGTTTTGACAGTCGTTCCATTGGTTCGTTTCTTCCGCCCTCCCTCGTGCCCTTCCTCCCTTCCTCCCTTCCTCCCTTCCTCCCTTCCTCCCTTCTTCCCTTCCTCCCTCCCTCCCGTTGTTTCATTCTTTCTTCCCTCCCTCCCTCCGTCCAACGCCCCTCTTGTAGGAATGTTAGCGGATCTGTCCGTGAGACACGACACGTGTAATTAACAACAAAGAAGTCACAAAATTAAAGTCTAAAAATAGACAGTATATCATGTATGTATATACACGTGTGTATGTATAACATCATGACATGATGCAAATATATATACATGCTGGTCAGCCGTCCGTTTCAGTCAGTAGATATATATATACATACATAACATATATATATATATATGTTGTACTGGCTTAATTTTATCAAAGCACTGACTGAAAACTGACCATTGTGTAACTAAAAATAGAAAACAGGCCATATATATATAGATAGATATAGCTATACATATATATAGAACTCCTATATAATGGCAGCCTATGTGTGTGAAGGTGTGTGCGTGGGTGCATATATATATATATATATATTTATATATTTAAAGACAGCGACGGTCATTATCTCTGATGGTCAGTTTCGGACAATGGTCAGTGAGAGGACAGTTTTCTGTGTCATACAAAAGACGGGGTTTGGCAACAAGTACAAGGGGGTGTGACCCCTTCGACAAATGTCCCTCGCGAGGGTTGACGACATACACAGTTGCCAGGACTCGTTGCTTAAGATGGGAGTGGCGCGGACGTACAATTTATCTGTCAGTCCACGATTTACATGGGGACTGATTACTACATCAGTCACACAATTCAATACATATCTAATTACGTTTAATTATATCGAGTCTCTAGTAACTTATAAACTGGGACCTAAAGCGGTGTTATCGTAATCGTATAACCTAGAAAATTCTTAAAACGCTTCTAAAATGCTAATTGCACGACACAAGCGCTGCGTCAGGTCCGCGGGGGTCCAGGGATAATGTAAGAAGAACAAGATCCGAGGGAAGGAGTCCAGAGACAGGAGAGAGAGGACCTGTTACGCAATCAGCCGGCTTCCCATTTCTCTCCACGCAAGCAGAACGTGCGTTCTGCTTGGGTGGAGAGAAAGGGGAAGCCGGCTGTTTATATCGATCAGGGTTAGATTTCGTAAAGAGGAGGGATTTATAGGTTTGGTTTGTCGCTCGTTCAAACGGGAATCATTGATTCACTCACTGCAGATGAAAAGGCTCTACATAAAGTCCCATGAAAAACAAGAAGAAGACTCGTGAGACAACCATGCATATGAATTGTTAGCGACTTCAGTTTTCTTAGCCTCGGCATGTGAGAACGGGTGCATTACCAGCCTCTTCATCGCCGTCTGATCTTCCCGCTGACAGTGTACTGCCGGTGTACTCATTAGAGCTGAGTTGGCTAGGGAGCGCAAGTGCATGGCGCCAAAATCTTAAAACAAATTTCTTCCCTGGTGGAGATTTTAACCCCCCAACCTCTCAATAACGGAAGTACTACAATCGATACGCCACCATTAAATGTCTTGATTTGTCAAAGTCTGGTCCGCGCTGGCTACCCTTCCATCAGGGAACCGGGTGGGCTCTCTAGAACTGACAGCAAGAGACCAGAAGGGCTCACACTGATCCCATGCCGTGCTGGACGAAGTCTCAATTGGGACTCTAGGGTTACAGATACTTTGTAATTGTAATTGTAATTGAGATTTATAAAGCGCCTCTTAGAGGATAAACTCACCAGAGGTGCTTCCGAACCGAAAAAGTAAACTCATTGTTAAACAGTACAGTCTTCAGGCGCCTGCGGAACACAGAGAGGGGGAGAAAAAGGAGCTCAAGTTGCAATTTTCGAGGGAGACGATTCCAGCAACTTTGGCCGTTTCCAATTTACTAAATGCCTCGATTTCGACGGGTGCTCCAGCTGAGCAGGCAGCTACTCGCGAATGAGCTAAATAAGGCCAACTTCTTGCCACTTAGCACTTTGTCCCTCTGGCCTTCGAAACCCTTGGTCCTATAAATAGTGCTGGCCTGACCTTCTCATCGCGCTGGGACAGAACCTCGATGATATCTCTTCTGGAGATACAGGAGAGACGACATATCTTTTTCAACGCTTGGCATTTCACAGCTCAGCGCCTCAATGCTTTTCGCACCAGCAGCACATTCTCTGCGTCAGAACTTGACGATTAGCTACCGATCCTTATGCTGTTCCTTTTCGATAAGTTTCTACATCCCGAAGGCTTACATGGTGCCTACCTCTGGGAAAAACAATAATAATAAATAAATAAATAAATAAATAAATAATAATAATAATAATAATAATAATAATAATAATAATAATAATAATAATATAGTAGTAGTAGTAGTAGTAGTAGTAGTAGTGGTAGTAGTAGTGGTAGTAGTAGTAGTAGTAGTAATGATAATGATAATAATAATGCATCATACATGCATGCATACATACATACATACATACATACAGTACATACATATATACATGCATAGATACTTAACTTTCCGTGAGCGAAATTAACTGTAAACGTGAATTGGGATTCGCGATGGCCTAGTGATTAGCGAGGTTTCAATTGTAAGGTCCGGGATTCAAATTTGTTTTGAGATTTCGGCTGCACTTCCCCCCCCCCCCCCTAAAGAACTCAGCTGTAATGAGTAAATTGACCGTACACTTTAATAGGAACATCTGGCTGTGAGGAAGAGGACTGGTCAACAACCCTCATATACCAAGGCTAAAAATGTAGTCGCTTTCAGTGAAGACCCATAGCTGGCTGAAGGCACTGCTCGTTTTTTCTAGGAAGAATACGGTGCTTGAAGTCATTCGCTTGATGGCGCCACAGGCATGCTCACTTACACGAGAGGCGTATAGGCCTATATCGAAATTTCCATCTTTATCACATTTTGTAATTGTAATTGTAATAGCAATTTAAGATTTATAAAACGCCTCTTCATTCAAGTTTCATTCTTAGAGAATAAACTCAACAGGGGTGTTCCCAAACCGAACAAATGTTTTTCATTCTTCATTTCTGCATGCCACTGTCTCTTTCTGTGGCTGCGCCATTGTCTTTCTCAATCTGTCTCTGTCTGTCTACGTTTCTGACAGTCTGTCCAGCCGTCTGTATCTCCGCCTGCCTGCCTGCCTGTCCGTCTGTAATTTTAATTTTATCTAGTCAGAATTGGAGAAATAAATTGCTTTTTCAGCGACGTCAAGTGAGATAGCAATCGCTAAATGCAGTTCATGAGCAATTAAGAACGACGGGTTATAGAATAAACTCCTGCCAGAATTATGACAATTATCTGATCCATCTTACGAACTCACCATCACTTCACCTCTTGCAATCTCTGCGCAGGTCTTCCACTCAAAATTGAAAACACTCCTGTTTCGCAGATCTTATCTGATTCCTCTTCTTCCCCTTATCTTTCTTGCAGCTCCGATTGCAAACACCACCCAACGTTACCGTCTGACTGCCTATCTGCCTGACTCTTGGATCATGACCTGGGACCGAACCCGTTTGCCTACCGATTTTGTTTTGACTGAGCGCCTGTGAATAAGCTGGTTCCCGCGACTTGGCTTTCGTTGGGCACTGTAGAAATCTTGCGATTACGATTACGATTATAAGCATCTGGACAGACACACCGGAATCAATAAAACATTTCTTCGATAAGTTTAAGTAACTAAAGATACAACTGATGGATGCAGAAGCCTTTGCAATATATTTCACAAAAAAAGGTTTTCGTCGAAGATTCTCCAAAGCCGCTACGGTAGAATTAAAGTGGCGAATAATGTCTCCAGCTACATCTTTGGGGAAGTGCCCTTCATTAGTCTGCACAGTTCTTTGTTCACCTGACTCCAGCTACCCAGAGGTTCCCCTTCCAACTCTGCTTCGACTGAGCAACTAAGTTCATCATGTATCCAATGATGGGCACATACAGCACTTTGCAGGATGAGGTAGCAAAATATGCAAACCCGTACACCTTGTGCGATGTGAGCTGTAAAAGTTCAGATGTGAATTCCAGGGGAGGGCAAACGCCCCTTCTTGCCCCCTATGTACGGGTGCCATATGATCCAATACCTGTTTGTTCGTCTTGCAAACTTCCTCTGCACTCGCCGAGCACAACAGGTTGCTCTGCAGGTCAAACGGAACTCCGTGGAAGAGACCAAATCTCAATGGTTTCGAGATCTTTCTATGCTAGCGACACTTAGCGTCGTTTTTTGCAGTTTCTCACAGTTTCCCGTTATCAAAACAATAGCAAATGTATGCGTCTGCCTTCTTCGTCGCGTACTTCGTGATGTTTCTCACTTTCTCTGAGGTAGTCAAAACTGACACCAGGAGGTGTAAACCAGGGACATAAAGCCATCCCACAGACATAGTCCCCAATGGCGACCACCTGTTTGACTAGAGCCCTGCGTGTAAAGGGAACCGAGAGTCGAACCCGAGACCTGAAAATACGCGGCTCAGCACATGACGGTGACGTCTGTGATGACGATCGAGAAGTCGTTGCGATTTCAGCTGCAGGCCGCAAACGAAGCATCCGAAGGCATCCGCAGCATCACGAGCTGCTGCTGCTGACGATGATGATGATGTTGGGGGCTTTCTTCTCCTGCGTGCATAAAAATACAGTTTGGTTATTTGACCCGAAAGTTTAGGTCACGAAACGCAGAATTCCATATGAGAATACTAACAACAATCCGAAAAGTCTTTATAGAGCAATCTTTAAAATATGAGTGACTTAAGGCTCTTATTAATATTTTGCAATACTCCGGTTTTAGGTAACTGGAATGAGCTGCAATAAATGTTCTTTATTCGGGCTATAGCAGGAATTATTATGCATAATAATAATAATAATAATAATAATAATAATAATAATAATAATAATAATAATAATAATAATAATAATAATAATAATAATAATAATAACGGCATTAATAGTGGTAATAAAGGAAGTGATGATCAATATAACATCAAATACTGTTTCAGACACCTTTAAAATGCAGCTCATTATTATTATTATTATTAGTAGTAGTAGTATTAGTAATAGTAGTAGGAGTAGTAGTGGTGGTAGTGGTAGTAGTGGTGGTAGTAGTAGTAGTGGTAGTACTGGTAGTAGTGGTAGTGGTAGTGGTAGTAGTGGTAGTAGTATGAGTAGTAGTAGTAGTAGTAGTAGTAGTAGTAGTGGTAGTAGTAGTAGTGGTAGTGGTAGTAGTGGTAGTGGTAGTGGTAGTAGTAGTAGTAGTGGTAGTAGTGGTAGTAGTATGAGTAGTAGTAGTAGTAGTAGTAGTAGTGGTAGTAGTAGTAGTAGTATGAGTAGTAGTAGTAGTAGTAGTAGTAGTATTGACTAATTATGACGTACTCATTCTTTCTGGCTGCGTAGATAACATTATCGGCTCGCAGTCGTTTGGCGTGAGTTTTTCCCGCGTAATGTTGAAGCGCTTGTTTATCGGAGTTGAAAGCAACAGAACACAGGCGACAGTAGACGCTGGCGCTGATCGCATTTCCGTTTCCGGTGTCACACGTGATCGCCGGATGTTTGAGACGCTTTGCCAACGTATTGATTTCGTCCTGAGAGAGTTTGGACTGAATTCAAATGCAGATATAAAGAGTTCTAATTAAACGACACAGATCACCATAATTAGGCCTAATAATTAATTACCGTTTTTCACATTTCTTCTGGACACTCACCGACTGTTTTGGTTGAACGGAAAGTAAAAAAGGATCAAACTCCTCTTTCTATAGCGACACTTTCATCTTGTAATGACCAGCACCCGCTTACAACGACAACCAACTCCGCCACTGGGTTTAGTCGGGTAGCGCTAGTCCCAAGCGTGGATAAAGGAGGAGGGCAACGTCAACGGCCTTTGATGCCATAAGATGTCGTTAAACATCGGAAACTACTACTATTACTACAACGACGACCGATATACAGATGAAAGCAGGAACAAGAACGCTATTGCGTCATCTTGCGATTAACTAGAACTTACATGTGCTGTTACAACCATGTTTTTCCAACGTTCCTGGAGGCGCTCAAGGATCTTTGACCCTAGCCGAGGTCTGTATGAAGTGAAGACAGTTAAGGTCCTCCAGTCGAAAACAGTTCGAAAACTACTGTGATTGGTTCACGTGACCCGGATGGAAATAATTTGTTTCTATAAATAGAACTGTGCTGGTGATATCGTCTTTTGCAGCATCGTTCGTCAAAACATATTTTGTCCTAATTATGACTGCATAAATACAGACTGCTTGGGTCATTGCCTGGGTTTCTATTTTCTTACTTACTAAAGTATTGTTTCTTATTAAATTTTGTAATCAAGGCAACAGGATATTTTAAAATTCGCCTCACTGTTGTGCCAAAAAGGGGCCGAGTCGGAACAGTTTTCGCCCAGAACCGATCTGTCACCACACCGGTACCAATTCTACTGCTTTGGCAGAAACGAATTACCTGAACCAAAAATAACTTAATCCTCTTCCAAATTATCAAATAAACTTGTTAAAATTTGCTAATGGTTTTAAAATACTATTAGAAAACTTGAAAAATATATGGGTATATAGGCCTACGTGTTCCTATTATTTGAAGTTTGCACACCATAGGCCTAAGTTCCATTAATGTACTAATGCATAGAAATGGCTTTTATTAACAACATTGAGTTTAACGGAGTAGTGAAAACTGTGCAAAACTTTATCCAATCGTCGCGAACGGCATTTTATGCCATAAGATGTCAGAAAATTTTGGAATCCAACATCACTGAGCGAATATTTGAGAATTCTGTCCATGCAGTTCACAGTACATAAAAATTTTGAATGAATGGGTCATGCCTTCATGCAGGTGTTGTAGAAGTTTGGTACCCTAACGAATACCCCGGTGCTTTTTTCAAACGGAACGCTTCGGAACGGCGTTCTGGAACCTTTTTTCTGCTAATAAAAATTAATTTAGTTTTTAATAAAAGAACTGTGTTACTAAGTTATTTTAATTATGTAATATAATATAACCTATTTTCATTCAATTTAAGTGTTTACAAGTTTACACTGTTTTCAGTGTTTATTGATTGATAAAAACAATGAAATGTTAGCACAAAATTCCATAATTGTTCAGTTCCGGAACCTTTTGTCTAGGAAAAAGCACTGACTACCCTACAGCAATAAGTGTATTTTATTACCACACAGGTAATATTTCCATAGCGTATACCAATGTTCTTTCTACATTAGCGTCTGATGTAAAAAGACACTAGTTTTATGAGTGTACCTAGGACAACTTTTTCACAGGATAAAAGGAAATTTCAGGTCCTGTGGTCTTCGACGCAGACGGGCCTGAATCCAAAGCATTTGCATTGGACTGGTGCTTTGGACGCAGATTCTTATAGCACCCGGCGGTAGAAGCCATAAGCTAAACGGAGTTCTTAGTTGGCATCTACAGACAGCAGGGCTTATCCTGGCCATGGGTGGGTTGTTTATTGCGAGCCCGATGGCAAGAACAAAGCCTCCTTGTTCGTCTCTTGAGCCTCTCCGCAGCTCTGGAAATGTTTTCGTTTCGTACTTGTGTGCGCTTTGTAGGCTGGTCACTTCGCAAATAAACCACTCTCTTCAAAGGATTTGCGCTCATACCAGACATATTAAACTTTGCAAAGAAATATCGAAATAGTAGACCTAAGCTTTGCTAAGAAACATCGACATTGTAAACTTTGCAAAGGAATTTCGACATAGTAAATTTTACTAAAAGGAATTTTGGTACAGTGCACTTTTCAAAGGAATGTCTATATACATGTAGTATACTTTGCCAAATGAATTTTGGCACAAGAAACTATTAAAATAAATTTCTAAATTAGCAAACTTTGCACAGTAGTTCAGACTTGTTAAACTTTACTAAAAGGTACTTCGACATAATAAACTATCCAAAGGAATTTCTCCATAGCAGCATATCTGAAGGAATTTCTTCATAATAACCTATCCAAAGGAATTTCTCTATAGCAACCTATCCAAAGGAATTTCTCCATAGCAGCATATCTGAAGTAATTTCTTCATAGCAACATATCAATAGGAATTTCTTCATAGCAACCTATCCAAAGGAATTTCTCCATAGCAGCATATCTCAAGGAATTTCTCCATAGCAACCTATCCAAAGGAATTTCTCCATAGCAGCATATCTGAAGTAATTTCTTCATAGCAACATATCAATAGGAATTTCTTCATAGCAACCTATCCAAAGGAATTTCCGTTCAAGTCCTAAATAGTAAACGGTAGAGAGTCTGTCATTTATTAGCGAAAATTGGGTGAAAAAAGGGAGGGGATAAGACTTTGCGAACCGTCATATAATCACATGACGGCTCTAAATAAATATATGTATACGACTGGCTCAGAGGGAACGTCTCAGGAAGACTCGAACCCAGACACTGTGTGCTACTAGCAGGGCATTCAACCATGCCGGAGGCACTGTGTCGCTCTTTGTTCTGAAGGGCTTGACGGATTCACGGCTGAGTTAGCACCAGCACCGGGGACGATGTCAGAACTCCCACAACCGTCACTCACTTTCGCTTCCTGTTCTGTGCAACGGTCATTCGCTTCCGGGTGGTATTCGCTGGCAGTTATTCACGTCCGATCATTCACTTCCGGTTGTATAATATTTCGTTCATTCATTTCCGGTCAGTCGGTTCTGGTAATTCACTTCCGGTCAACAGCATCCGCTCATTCACTTCCGGTTATTCACATCCGGCGCCTATCCATGCGATGGTTGAGTGATGTATGTAGACCCGAGAGTTGGAGTCTTTTTGAGGCTGAACAGCGTTGTAATCCCGAGGGTACCATCGGTCAGCGGAAGAGGACAATCTCGAGTGACCGCCTGACTGAAATACGTCGACATGGACCGCGTGCAATTTGCTCGTTCCTTCTGTCAATCAGTCCTTTTATGACAAGTTGGCTGCTTTCGGTCTGCCTGACTCTAGACATCTATCGCAATTATTCTTCCCTCGGATTGTCGTCTCACCGCGCGTGTCACTGTCTGTCTGTCTGCCTGCCTGTCTGTCTGTCTGTTCTGCGTCTGCATGTCTGTCTGTCTGCCTGCCTGCCTGTTCGTCTGTCTGTTTGTGTCTTTCTATATGTACGTCATGTAACTGTGTCCTTCACAGGGCATAATATACATCTGTGTATAACACAGTAACTGTGTGATCTAGTTTCTCTAAATGTTAAGCTTACCTATGATGCCATCCCTTATCCGTGACGTCATTCCTTACCTGTGACGCCATTCCTTCCTGTGACGCCATTCCTTATCCGTGACGCCATTCCTTACCTGAGATGCCATTCCTTACCTGTGACGCAATTCCTTACCTGTTACGCCATTCCTTATCTATGACGCCAATTTCGAGGGGGAAACATTTAAAAAACAAACAAAATCCGCCAGAGCGTCAATCCACCTGTAGACTTGTCGATTCGACCGTCACAGCAGCAGCGGATGCTGAAGATGTGAAGGACGGTGAGGAGGACGAAGAGACTGAGGATGCTGAGGATGAATTATGCTCGTCGTCTCTGAGGTTCTTTCGGCTGCAGAGTCTGACTCTCCGGGCGTGATGGCGACCAGCGTAGTGTTGCTGGGCCTGCGATGGGGCGTTAAACGTCACCCGGCAGATGCGACAGTAATGTACCGATCTCCTTCCGAGCATCTCTTCACCAGCCTCTGTATCCGTGTTCACGTCTTCGTCTACCGACAACGACTTCGATTTCATCCAGCTGCCACCAGACGTCGCGCCGCGCAACTTCCGGGGCGCGACCACCTGCTGGATGAGGGGATTCCTCTGAGTCAAGTGCCCACACATAGGATCTGAGTCCGACGCAGATGCGATGCCTGGAAGATGAAAGATGCTTTCGGCTGCTGAAGCAGGAAACGAGGGCAGAAACTGCTGACCCTCGGAACGGGACAGGGATGCAAGGGAAATGATAGCACCTGGAAAATCCTGATAACCTGTTTCATACCAAATAAAACAAGGTATTAACTTAACTGAAAGTAATAATTTCTTTGATATCGCTTCTGGAATAGGTCCACCACAACTATTGAAGGGAACAGCGCAGTAAGATAAGGCAGAGTAAGGTTCATTAAGGTCCAGTAAGGTTCAGTAAGGTAAGATAAGGTTTAGTAAGGTAAGGTAAGGCAAGGTTCAGTAAGATAAGGCAGAGCAAGGTTTAGTAAGGTTCGGTAAGGTAAGGTTCAGTAAGGTAAGGTTCAGTAAGGTAAGGTAAGGTTCAGTAAGGTTCAGTGAGGTAAGGCAAGGTTCAGTAAGGTAAGGTAAGGTAAAGTAAGGCAAGGTAAGGTAAGGTAAAGTAAGGTAACAACAGTATCAACGCCGTAGCAGTTATCACCTCTGTCTACGATAAAATGCAAAAGTAAATATATATGTTTTTATAACGACTGTATGACCTCGACCCTCCTCATTTTTCATTGAATTTATCGGGTGAGATCCTTCACCATGTGCACCGCTGCCCCTCGTTTGAACGGATGATAGATATGTCGGATTGCATACCCAGCTGTAACTATACTTCAGGGATTTGTATCTCGGGCTAGCACGATCACTACACGAGGAAGTAAACTGGCGTAACACCGAATATGTGTGTATATCTATATATCTGTATATATGTGTATATATCTGGTGTGTATATATATGTCTGCAGAACTGGCTTGCTAGTGAAAATTCCACATGACAATTCATTGAAAAATGAGCAGGGTGAAGGCTATGCATGATTGCTATATGGAAAACGTGAACATACACATTGGGGTTCAAACAAACAGTTTCGAGGTAATCGTAACTTTAATCTCTGGACTTTTTCAGTGCCCAAAAACTGAGTCATCAGAACCAGCTGATTCATAGGCGCATAGTCAAAACCAGAATCGGTAGGTAGGCCGTAGGCGTGGCCAAGTTCGGTTTCAAGCTCAGATCTAGAGGTTAGGTAGGTAAGTGCAGCGACAGTAGCAGAATAAATCAGCTTCAAAATTTATGCACCTGCATTAGAGAACAAATCTAAATCTTTTTGTGGCTGAACAAATCAGGTTAGATTCTTATCTCTTCTCATACAGGCATAAAAAATCGTACACAGACAGCACATAGGCCTATACCACAACGCAGATGAACACACATAGGCCTAAACGCCGAGGCACATATATAATATATATGTGTATATGAATATACATAGATATACATATTTATATATATGTATATACACATACATATACATATATATGTATACATGTACTGGTGCGTATATATATGTATATGTATATACATATACATATTTGTACATATATACATGTATATGTATGTATAATAACTTTTTATATGGTACACTTCTAATTATGTATTTTTATTTTCTCTCCAAATAATTTAATCTGCGCAAACATAAAATAATTGGTTTATTTACTTCTATAAGTACCAAATGATTATGTGGATCAGATGTTATGACGCCCATAATATGTTTCATAAATATATAGATATATAAATACGAATGTATAATGGTAGACCTAAGTAACGATAGATATATATGTATGTGTATATATTACGGCTATATGGTTTTGATTTATTTGGCGCAAGAGCAAGACTGGTTCTGATCAAAGTCTTGGCGTCTAATCGTTGAAGGACAACTTCTGTGTTTGAGTACAAGGGATGCTTCTGCGTAGAAGATGCTGCTGCTGCTGCAGATGGACTGGAAGATGGTGATAAAAACCATCTGCAACAGAAGCACCAACAGCAGCAGTCCAAGGGGTCAGAACACCAGGAACAGAATCATCATCACCATCATCATCATTATCATCATTATCCATCATCATCATCATCACCATCACCACCATCATCGTCAGCAGCAGCAGCAGCAGCAGCAGCAGCAGCAAGAGCTTGGCACCAGAGGTTCATCATCCGTGAACGATACAAATCGAAATCTCAACCATTCCCGATACAACTTGATAAGAAAATAGGTCTAATGAGCAAACCCATATACATGACCGCCCTACATAAATCTTACACTGCATTATATCCTACATTTGGTTTTTAAATCGAGTTCCGTGGCACCGATACTTTGGAAAACTATTTTAGGCTTACAGGCCTAAGTACACAATTGTAATAGGAGCAGTTGTTCAACGACATCTTGTGGCTGCTATCGCCGTTGACGTCGACCAGACCTTACCTTAGGCTGATTTTCCCGTGTATTTCTGGAACTGGAGACTTGGTGATTACTAGCAGTAGTAGTGGAAGTAGTAGTAGTAGTAGTAGTGGTGGTATTAGTAGTAGTAGTAGTTCCATTGTTTAACGACATCTTATGGCATCAAAGGCTGTTGATGTAGCCCTCCTCCTTTACCCAGCCTTGGGACTGGCACTATCCCAAACAAGGCAGTGCGGAGTTTCGTTTGAACGGAGGTGATGAATATAGGCCATACTTTCGAATGAAATTTTAGTAGTAGTAGTAGTAGTAGAAGTGGTACTAGTAGTAGTAGACTGTATTTTAGTAGTAGTATTAATGATAGTAGTAGTGGTGAGTATAGAAATAGTAGTTGCTGTTGTTGCTCTTATTCTTGCTCTTGTTCTTCTTGTCATGTTCTTGTTCCTCAGCGGTCGTTGTTCCTGTTCCTGTTGTTGTTGCTGTTCTTCTTCTTCTTCTTCTTCTTCTTCTTCTTCTTCTTTGCATATCGTTTCCCTCTTCTTGCTTCAATTCCTCATCTTCTCTTTCCTCGGTTCTGTCTCCCATTCCTCTTCCCTCTGACATCCCACAGCGCATCGGCTTTCTCCTCCAGCCTTTCTTTGTATCTCACATCTTCCTCTCCTCTTTCTAACTTCAGTCATTCCTCTTCTCGTTGCTAGCATCAGTTACTGATCTAAGACAGTTGTAAGCGATAATTAGCGGTCGCTCGTTTGGACTGTGATGATTCCAAGCCTTAAGAAATCAAGTGCATGCAATGACTATACGATGCATTTCCAGTATGATTGCTTACATCTCGCTATCCATTCAACCATATATGCATACATGCATGCATACATACATACATACATACATACATACATACCTTCATACATACATACATATATACATACATACATACAGTACATGCATACAGTACATGCATACATGCATGCATACATACATACATACAAACAGTACGTGCATACATACGTACATACATACATACATACATACATGCGTACGTACTTACATGCATACATACATACTTACATACGTACACACATATACGCACATACGCACATACATACATACATGCACATATGTACATACACACAAAGATGCATACATACATACAAACATGTACATAAATTTACACACAAAGACACACACATACAGTTTCATCAAAATAGCGTTGATGACTAAAAATGTCAGAAATTTCTAGCGCCCTTTTCTCCTTCCTCCTTCCCTTTTACCAAACCTCTGGGTCTGCTCCTGCTCCACCCCACTCGGCAAACCATTCCTTTGCGCTTGCATTACACATGTGTCATATATTAGATATGTCAAACATGTTATAAGTTATACACATGTGTGTATGTGTGCGTGCGTTCGGGCGTGCGTGTGTGTGTGTGTGTTTATATGTGTATGAGCAAGTGCCAAGACGATAATGGTAGGGCAACTGTTTTGAGGCTGTGTACATCGCCGTCCCTTACATATTGGAGGGGGAGGGGACGCCGTGTTGTTAGTCGTTTCTTGGTTTGTTTACATAGAGGTCGCATTTCCAGATTTCCTGCAATCAAACTCAATCGCTGATATCAACAGCAGGTACTTGTTGTTCACACACTCGAAAAAGTAAACCTATATAGGAATGTGTATATATACATATATGTGTGGATATATACGTAGACATTATCGTGTAGAATGGTCCCGTTGTCTTCGATTAAAGTGCAATATGCCTGCATGGCCTCGAGGCGAACGTTTGGCATCTTGACGCATCGTGTAAGCCGCAAAGATGGATAATGCTTCGTACTGTGATGGAATTAGTGCCACCCATGTTGAAAATATATATATATATATATATATATATATATATATAAATTATACAATAAATAACAAGGCTATACACTTATACATGAGATTTTTCCATCCGAATGAAGTTGATAAATATCATAAGAAATTTTTCAAGTAGTTCTGTGCACGAAAGTGCATTCGCGAAGTTGATCGTACGCAGAACTCTGTTTATGGAGGAGGAGGAGGAGAAGGAGGAGGAAGAGAAAGAAGAAGAATAGAAAGAAGAGGGAGGAAGAAGAGGAGAAGGAGGAGTATGAAGAAGAAGAATAAGAAGAGAAGAAATAGGAGAAATAGGAGGAGAAAGAGCAGGATAGCGAAGGGTATGGAAGAAGACCTGGAGTGGAGGAATACTGGAATAGAAGAGGACGAGAAACAGTGGAGTAAACAGATGAGGAGAAGGAGGGAAGGACAATTCCCATAAATTTCTATGACGAAATAATAATGATGATGATGATGATGATTATTATTATTATTATTGTTATTACTACTACTACTACTACTACTACCACTACTACTACTAGTATGACGAAAATTGGAACATTGTGAAAGCTTAAAAATCACTCAGCAGTGTTGATCGGAGGAGTGCAAGGAGGCGGTTGGTTATTGGGGGCACTGCCTTTAGGGGTGAGTTCCTCGCTTCAGTCTCTTCCTGTATAGACTTTGAGAGGATGTCCTCTAAACGCATGGATTCTGGCTACCGTTTGAAAAACCTCTGCGGATGAAGACGGTAAAGCAGTCAGCGCATCATGAAGGAACTCCTGCCGGCGTTGAGACGTATAAGCGCCCGAGGCACCGCACCGTCAATGACGCCGAACGGAAACCATCACGCATCAGTGATTTAGATTCTAACGATTGCTGCGACGCAGGGTAAACACAGAAAGGAGAAGAAGCAGGAAAGAAGGAGGAACAGGAGGAGGATGAGGAGGAGGAAGAAGGAGAAGAGGGGAGGAAGGAGGAGTAGGATGTGAAAGAGGAGGGTAGGACAGGATGAAAAGAAGGAGAGAGAAGAAGAGGAAGAAGAGGAGAAGGAAGAAGTAATTAAGAGTATGAGGACAAGGAAGCGGAGGAGGAAGGGAGGATTAGAGTGGAAGCAGAAGTTCAGGCAGAGGAGGAGGAAGAAGATGAGAAAGATGAGGAGGAAAAGTAATGTAAGTAAGTAATGCATTTATTAACACGCCATATGTCCATCGACTGAGCGAGGAATCGTAGGCGAGATTAGGAAGAAGAGGATGAAAAACGGAGGACGCAGAGGAAGACGATAAAAAGAGGAGGAAGAGGCAGAGGAGGAGGAGAAAGTAGGAGGAGGAGGAGTCACTGGGAGGACTAAGGAGACAAACATGACAGACATCCTTTCACTCGTACAGTAAGAGCACAGTATCCATGCATATGAGTTGTGTCGTCTACAGTATTACGCATTGTTTATATTTACACAAACACACACGCACACGCATATATATATACGTATATATATATATATATATGCATGCTTATGTATATTGAAAGTAGTCGTTGGCCACGAATTTCATGCCCTCATAGAATTGTCCGCCATCGACGTTGTCTTTGCCGAAATGACTGGCCTTCTCCACGGCCATAACGCACATCAATAATGTCTATATATAGTAAGGTATATAAGCATTATATATATTAGTAATGTTATTGTATATATATATATGTGTGTGTTTGGGGTTATGGAATGCGTCCATATGCTGTGGGCTACAGAGAAGTTATGGCCAGTGAGTCGAGGCTGAAGTGAACTTAATGGACGACGAGAGATTGCGTTGAAAACCCAAGGCCATCCGAAGAACTGTGCAAACGGAAGCCAAGAAGGAAGGAAGGAAGGAAGGAAGGAAGGATGGAAGGAAGGAAGTAAGAAAGGAAGGAAGGAAGGAAGGAAAGAAGGAAAGAAGAAAGGAATGAATGAATGAATGAAGGAAGGAAGGAGGGAAGGAAGGAAGGAGGGAAGGGAGGAAGGAAGGAAGGATGGAAGAAAGGAAGAAAGGAAGGAAAGAAGGAAGGAAGAAAGAAAGAAAGAAAGAAAGGAATGAAAGATCAAAGAAAAGAAGGAATGAAGTATTGATGGAAGGAAAGAAGAAAAGAAGGAAAGAAGTAGAGAAGGAATGAATGACCGAATGAATGATTGAAGGAAGGAAGGAGGAAGGGAAGGAAGAAAGGAAAGAATGAATGAATGAATGAAGGAAGGAAGGAAGGAAGGAGGGAAGGAAGGAAGGAAGAAAGGAAAGAATGAATGAATGAATGAAGGAAGGAAGGAAGGAAGGAAGGAGGGAAGGAAGGAAGGAAGGATGAAAGGAAGGAAGGAAGAAAGGAAGGAAGGAAGGAAATCTTCAAGGATCATCCAGTCAGGGGCCAAAGGTGTGGGGGTGGGAGAGGAGGAGGTTAGATCAGGCGCTGCAGCTTCATCTAGCCAAACATGCATATCGAAAACAGATGCTGACGATACGGATATGCATACGTATGGTCGTGTTTATGTACGAGGCTTAACAACATGCCTTTCAAATTTTGTACATCGTCAAAATGATAGGCTATAATTAACATTGACTCGTGTAGTTTGCAGGCACGGACTCATTTCACAGACAAATTATCAAATAGGCCTACATATTACATAAATATACACCTCTAGGCCGTTCAATGTGCACTTGTATAGGCCTGTAGGTCTAAACAAGCTTTGAACACAGCTTCATGAACTTCAATGACCCGACAAAGTATTCGACAGGGTATGGCTCAACTCAGATTTCTGTGCGACTTTGGCCGCGTCAAAAAGTTTCGTAATAATAATAACAATAACAATAAAATAGCAAAAACATTAAATTAAAAATAATAGTAATAATGGAATGTGGAATATGGAGAACGGTGCAAAATGCAGGAATGCCAGAGAAAATGATCAGCCTTGTCCAAGAATGTAATCAAATGTAATCAAAAATTTATAAAGCGCCACTTCGAGGTAAACTCCTCAGAGTCGCTCAAGAAATATACTTGAAGCATAGGCCTACTAGAAATCTTTGAGTGCGATAAAGGTAGACAAAAACAGCAGGGAATACTTCCAGAAGCAAAAGGGAGTGCGGCAAGGATGCGCCTTATCACCAAACCTATTTGACCTAATATGAGAAGCAGCAATGACACTCATTCTAACAAAACACAAAGGCAGTTATCAAAATAAGTGGAGGGCTAGTGAATCATCTTCGATTTGCTGACGACTAGAAGCGGACATTACAAAACAGATCGTTAAAACCAGTAGAAGATTCAGCCTGCTGATTAGTGCAGAGAAAACTAAAACAGTGGTCATTGAGATGCAAAACAGACACCAAAATCTATCGGCATTCAAGGAGACCCTATTAAAGGATTAATCTGCCTCTCTTAGTGGTCTAATAACCACATATGGCAACAGCGAAAAGACGTAGAAAGAAGAATTGGACGCATATTTCTATGCACGGTGTGTGGCTATAACACTGATATATATATATATATATATATATATATATATATATATATATATATATATATATATATATATATATATATGCACGGTAGACGTCCTAGTTCCGTGCGTGGCAAGAAGGATATATATGAGGATATATATAGGAGGATACATATAGGAGGATATTTATAAATATATATATAATACACAAGCATATAGAAAAATTAACAGGATATGGAGAAGCAGAAAAATAACACAGAAAACCAAAGCAAGAGTATATGAGCCGGTGAAACAACCCATTTTCCTCTATGGATAAGAACGCTGACACTGAGAAAGCAAGAATCGAAAAAGAATCCATGCAGAAGAAATTAGCTGGCATCGGAAAATCACAAGAATTTCAAGACAACAAAAATTAGATATGATGACATAAGACAATTCTTAGATATCAAAACAACTCTGCTAGACAAATTGTTCGGTGAAGACTCGGAAGGTTTGGCCATGTGGAAAGAATGCCAGTGGATCGAATCCCACACAAAGATTCGAAAGAGAAAGAAACACGACTCCGCTTGATAGATGGAATAAATGCGACATTAAAAGACCTGAACTGAACACGAAAGGAGGAGAACTGTACCGGACAAATGAACGGAAAACTGGAGATCATTTATTCGCACCCACCAACGCCAAATGGCTGGCGTTAGGAATTGATGAAGATGAAGATAATGATGATGATGATGAAGAAGATGATGATAGTAGTAAGGTAACCACAGATTCTGTGGTTACCTTACTACTGGTGATACTAATGATGATGATTGATAATGATGATGACGACGACGACAATGATGGTGATGATGATGATGCTGCTGCTGCTGATGATGATGATGAAACATGCTTATCAGTGATGCCTTGTCAGGAATTGATGACGATGACGACGACTATGACGATGATGATGACAGCGACGATGACGACGACAATGATGATGATGGTGATGATGATGATGAGGAGGAGGAAGAGGAGAAGAAAGATGAGGAGCAAGAGAAGGAGGAGGAAGAAGAAGAGGTCTAAACATACTTATCAGTAGTGCCTCTTTCCCCATCGATTGCTAGACCTATGTTTATGCTCCCATTGTATAAAGTGCATAGATACGGCATCCGCCCCCCGCACAAACTTCCTTTGTGTCGGAAATCTTAATGGTACGCATAAGAGAAGAACATGATTTTTATTACGATTTCTCTTGAGGCGACCTTCCATTGATGCCTTCTTCGCCATTAAGATAACGGCGCTATAGAATTCATTAGATTAGATTAACTATATATATATATGTATATAGATATATATATAATATATGTATATAGATATATATATAATATATGTATATAGATATATATGTGTGTGTAGGTGTGTGTGTGTGTTATACAGTGGTGCAGTGCTATGTATGTATACACAGGATAACCCTATAATGCCATCATTCCAGTATATAATTATATACAATATATATATATATATATATATCATGTATAATATTTAATAATTTTATCTGAAGGATGCATGTATAACTGTTCTTAAAGGCATCGGTTGTGAGCTTATGAGAGGCTATCGACATTAGTCATAAGATGTCATTTGTAGCGCTACAAAAACTATGCTTACCAACTACAAAGCCTGGCAAGGCTGTCCAGTTGATCACGTGACCGGAAGCGGAAGCCATCGGCTGCAGAATGTATCCAGACATTTCAAGATCTTTTTCGATGACGACAGATCCTGGCAAAAAATGACATCTGTCTTTTACGCATCGCCAATAATGCGATAAAAGAAAAGATTTATTATAGGATCGCCTACGCAGAGATTTCTTTGTGTGTATCAGTCAACATCGATTGGTATGTTGGTAAAGTGCTTGGGACGGGTAAATGTATAGGTTTTATATAGCGACCGTATGTCCTCGACCTTGCTCATTTTGCAATGAATTTATCGGGTGAGATCCTTCACCACCGCTGCCCGTTTGATTGGGCGCCACGCCATTTAAGGTCCCCTTGCACGGACCGTGATAACCCGAGGGTAAAACTCAAACGTGAGAAGTGACTTTTTAATGGAAAGGTTCCTAAGTGATGGAGAGCATTCAGTCATAAAATTTAGGGGAAAATTGTCGAAACTGTGCTGACTCTTGTCTTACATAGGGCTATATTTGGCCCCATGTGCATAGAGTGCGACACGGTGGTCTCTCGGTATTTATATAGCGCTTGATCTGTGATCTAATGCTGGGGGGTTCGAACTTGTTGTGACTTGTAGCGATCCTAGGAAAGTTGTTGGTCCATCTCTATGGAATGGACTTCCGCTGTCGTTTCGTGCAAGGGTCTCTGTTGGTGATGGAGTTCAGTCAGCTCGTTATTTAAAGACGTTCTTATTTCCCCGGGGTTTTTCATGCTGGAAGCGCTTCTGAGTAGTTTGTTCTGTAAGAAGCGCTATATAAATTATCAAATACAATACATTACACGTGCCTCTGTCATCAAGAAGTATATTTTCGTACCGGCATAAGCTAGAAAGTAAACGACAAGTTCTGCGATGCACTGGCCCCGTGTCAAGGACCTTGAGATTAGTCCATTTCTGGCCCAAGGGCTGAGAAGCAGGAAGTGAGCGCCTGCCCTATGCTCCACGATGGAACACGAGAGCTTTACTCTTTACGTGTATGTAAAGAATTTTATGCTAAACTTATCTGTAAGATTGTTGTTTATCCTTTTAGAACTTGTTCTAATCGTCTCCCAAAGCGAAATCCTTCTCGTCTTCACTAAAACAATGGTTCAGATTCCAGAAATTTTAGTCACCTTTCGACGGCAAGTGGTCGGCTGAGAGAATTCGTTGCCGATGCACTCCTGCAGCTGAGGCAGAGTCCTCCGTGTTTATTATCCGGGATTCGACGACTATGCGAGAGTTGCAGTCTTTGGGTCCGGAGGCTGAGCGGATGCGATGGATGATGCGGTGCTTATACAGTACACCAGGCGGTTGCTGCAGCTGGGTTTCTGTTGGTGGATCAGGTGGATGAAAGGAACGATGGACGGGAGAATGAATGCTTCGATAGACTGTTCGATGACTCGTCGGCGGAAATCTTTTTAACTCGGCTGCTGCGGAAGATGGCGCTGCTGCTGCTGCTGCTGCTGCTAGTCGACCGTTAATTGAAGATAGACGATGCAGTGTCAACAGATGGTCTCTGTCTGCTTGTCTGTCTGTCTGTCTGTCTGCCTGTCTGTCTGTCTGCCTGTCTGTCTGTCTGTCTTTCTGCTGAACATATTTGTCTCTCACTTTCTTTCTTTCTCTCTCTGTTGGTCTGTGTGTCCCTATATTCCTGTCTTTGTTTCTGCCTTAGCTGCTGTCTGTCTATCTGTTTGCTGAACATACATCTCTTTCTCTTTTTGTTGATCTGTATGTCCCTATATCTCTGTCTCTTTGTTTCTCTCGTAGTCTGTCTGTCTGTTTGTCTGCCTGTCTGTCTCTCTGTCTTTATGCTGAACATACTTCTCACTCTTTGCTGGTATATATGTCCCTGTATCTCTGTGTCCCTGTTTCCCTCGTTGCCGTATTTCTGTCTCTCTGTCTGTATGTCTATCTATCTGACAGTCTGTATGTCTATCTTTCTGTCTGTCTATTCTTTACTTCCTTCAAGCTTTTCGATATTCATTCATTCTTTCTTTTCTTCTTTATTTGTCGTTTTTCTCTGTATATCGATTCAAACCGAAGACGGCTTCTCTATTTATAACTTCCTCAGCTTTGTATCCTGTTTTCCGTGTGTTCATCCAAGCGAATGCCTGCTTTTCTGGTGGTTCAAGAAGAGGCGTCATGCAATAAAAATGTATCTATCTTTCTCTTCTCTTCCTTCTTCTTCTCCCCCTCTCTCTCTCGGTCTCTATCTCTCTGTCTCTTTGTCTGTCTGTCTGTCTGTCTGTCTGTCTGTCTCTGTCTTTCTCTGCTGTTATCAGTTCGATGGGCGTTGCTTCATCTGAGCTTCTACCTGTTCTAGGTGTTTCTAAGATTAAGAGTCGCTGTAAAAATAATAATGTCTCTACGACGCTCTCTGTGTTCTTCTCTGTGATTCTTTCTCTTGTTTCTGTTAGATTTCTGTCTCTATGTCTCTGTCTCTATCTCTCTGTCTATGTCTCTCTGTCTCTGTCTCTCTTTCCACCCCTCTCTTTTTTTCACTTTTTATTTCTCTTTCTCTGTCTCTTTTGTCCTCTCCGCCTGTCTTCCATTTCTCTCTTTCTCTCTCTCTCCCTTTCTTTCAATTCCTCTCTCTTCCATTTCTCTTTTTCTCTTTCTCTTTCTCTCTCTCCCCACCCCTATCTCTCTCTTCCATTTGTCACTTTCTCTCTTTCTCTATCTCTCTGTCTTTCTCTGTCTCTCTCTGTCTGTCTGTCTCTCTCTGTGTTTCCTATCCCTTTGTCTTCCATTTCTCTCTCTTTCCACATCTCTGTCTTCTATTTATGTCTCTCTCTCTCTCTCTCTCTCTCTCTCTCTTTCTTTCTCTCTTTCTCTCTTTCCATCCCTCTATCTTCCATTTCTCTCTCTCTTTCGTTCCATTCTCTCTTCATTTTTTCTCTCCATTTATCTATCTATTTATCTCACTCTCTCTGTATCTCTGTCTCTTTCTCCATTCCTCCTTTTCTCTCTGTCTGTATGTTCTTTGTCTCTGTTTCTCTGTGTATTCTTCCGGTCATCTGCTTCTTTCGTCCATCCATCTGTCCAAACGCAGCCGATCCTCCCTTATTTATTGGACCCCGGGCGCTTAAAAGCGCTTCAATTTTAAACTCATGACGCAACGCCAGCTTTACAGCTTTGCAGAACAGAAAGATCTGTAGACAGGCAGTGAGACAGAGTTACATACAGACATACATACAAACACACAGACAGACAGACAGACAGACGGAAGCACGGACCCAACATTTATAAATATATATATAAATCACGAAACAGCAACAAGAAGGAGAGAAAGTAAGGAAGGAAGGAAGAAAGAAAGGAAGGAAAGAAGGAAGGAAGAAAAAGGAAAGAAGGAAGGAAGAAAGGACAGAAGGATAAAAGAAGAAAGAAAGGAAGTAAGTAAGTAAGTAAGTAAGTAAGGAAGGAAGGAAGGAAAGAAGGAAGGAAAGAAAGGAGGAAGGAAGGAAGGACAGAAGGAAAAAGAAGAAAGAAGCGAAAGAAAGAAGGAAGGGAAGAAGGAAGGGAGGACAAAAGAAGAAAGAAAGGAAGCAATTAAACAAAAAAAGCGAGCAGGTAGCGGAGGAAGTAATATAGCGTCTTTTAAGTGCCTCGCAAAAGCTAACCTAAGTGATGCTAAAGGTCATTGAGGACGGAGTTCGTCAGTAAGCAATCAGTGATCAGATAACTAGAAGATACACCTCTTGCGGGTTTCCGTACAGCTTTTATCTTCACACGCAATAACCAGCACCTTGTGTTATACAAATTATATGGTATAAATAAGCATTCGGTAGATGTCGCTATCTACTAAGCATGCACTTGAGCGTCGTCTAGTTATTCGGTAGATGGCGATACTCTACTTTGGCCACGCATAACGTCTAGCTATTCGGAAGATGGCGACACTCTACTTTGGCCAAGGATAGCCGAACAGTCTGGACAACGGGGTCCATGTTCCAACAGCAGCTAGTACGCGATTGGCTGCGCGTGATTGACAAGGCGTAGGCTGCAGCCTCTTACCAATCTCCCCTCATGTCGAATAAATCTTTACGACACCCGTTGGAAAGCCGTCATAACACGAGCCTATCGAACGATGTTAAGGGGATTCAATCGGCCTAGACCGCGGCGAGGCGCCCGTCGCTGGCACGTAGCAGGCCGTGTGGTCGGTCGGTCGAAGGTATTGAGTTTCATTGCGAGAGCAGACGAAGAGAGGAGCCGCGATTTCCGACTCAACGCTGGACGATACGTGAGTCGCCTGACCGTTGAAACTACGCAGTAGCCAAGTCGTTAAGTGCACCACTGGGGTGGCATCTTACAGTTTTTTCCGGGATTGGAGGCGGGAGTTCTTACACTTGCGAAAGAGGTCTTGAGTTTGAGTGGGTCTGTCAGGTCCTGCTCAGGTCCTTGTGTGTCAAGGGAAGTCGTTTCTCGGGGGTTTCTGTAGCGTGCTACCTATACCTTTTTCGCTTGAGATGCGCAGTAATGGTGTACGAGGTTAGACGTGGATTTGCCGCGGTGGGCTGGGGGATGAGACCATCGTGAGCAGAGGAGTGGATCGTTCCAAGAACCGGAAGTCGACCGGCATGGTCATAAAGGGAAGTCCGTGCGATGCTGGGATCGTCTGGAGTCTGCTGGGTGCCTGTCTGTTCCTTGGGGAGGTCCCAAGCGCCATCGAGGTCTCAGCTGGGGAGATGGAGTGTCCGAGGGCGTGCTTCTGCAACACGGCCAGCAAGATCGTCTACTGTTCACGTCGTGGTCTGTCGTCGATTCCCGAGGGAATCCCGGATGACAGTCTCCAGCTGAACCTCAACGGGAACCGGATGGAGTCCCCGGTGATCCGACGCTCCAACCTGTCCGACTTCGTCGAGCTGGAACACCTGTACCTCAGCGAGTGCGCGATCGAGGCGATCGAAGTCGGTGCTTTTGGGAATCTTCCGAACCTCAAGTGGCTCGACCTGAGCAACAACCAGATCAAGGTCATCCTGGAGGACACGTTCCTCGGTCTCAGCCTCGAGCATCTGTTCTTGAACGGCAACCGCAACGTCCAACTGCTTCCCGGTTCCTTCGAAGGACTCGGAACCATCGGTCTCTACCTGCACGACTGCTCGCTCACCCGGCTGCGCCCGGAGGTCCTTGCGCCACTCCACCGCACCCTCAAGAACCTCTGGCTGAACGGGAACGAGCTGGAGCGACTGGACCGGCGGTTCGCGGACATCTTCTCGCGGCTGATGCACTTGCGTCTCGGTACGAACCCGCTGCAGTGTTCCTGCGACGCCGTCTGGATCAAGGAGTTCTTCGACCGCAACTCGGACGTCTTCCGTGGATCGCTTCCGCCGTCCTGTCTCTCGCCGCGCGCCCTCAAGGGACGCTACTTCAACGAACTATCGCTCTTCGATCTTCGCTGTCAGATGCCACAGTTCACCAGCATCGACGGGTTGTTCGAGAACGGAAGTGGCAGATTGCGATGCGCCGCTTCCGGTGAACCGGCGCCCGTACTCTACTGGATCCAGCCGTCTGGAAGGACGTCGAAGTTTATCCCGCCGGTCCCGAGCGACGAAGACGACGACGAAGAGGAAGCGGGGACCCAGAACGAGGCGTCCTTGACCTTGACTGTGGCCGACGGCGACAAAGGTCATCTGTCGGGCATGTACATCTGCGTGGCCAACAACGAAGCAGGGAACGTGACCCTGTCTCTGACCGTCCCGTGGCCCCCAACGAATCCATCCTCCCCGCAGGTCCTCTTTACCCTCTCCCCATCCGCGCTGGGGGCTGTCAGCTCGGAGAACATTCCGGTCCCATTTACCCGAGCCCCTGCAGCTGGACCCACTGGGCTTCTGGCCTCGGGTTCTGTCCCAGTCGACATGCAGTCGAGGCTGCTTAGTGACAGCTTGATGATGAGGCAGCGGTCGACGCCACCCAGCTGGAACGACGCTAAGTTGAGAAGCAACTACACCCATCTGAACATTCCCGATGTCGTGCAGTCTACCGTGACGAGAGGCAGCGAGGACCGGATGTTCAGCGTAGGAGAACTGACGTGGGCCGTCGTTGGAACGCACCTGATGACCCTTCTGTTGTGCTTCGCGGTTGCCGCGCTGTGCCACAGACGACGCAGGGCACGTGAGCGGAAGTCGCCGAGACCAGACGACGCCCAGAGCGTAGACTACTGTAATGAAGGGGTCATCGTCTTCGACAAGAAGCCAACGGGGAACCAGCGCCAGCTGATGGAACATGAAGACCCCGCCCTGTCCGAGACAGTCTATCTGAATGCAATGCGTCACCACCGACTGAAATACTACATGGACCCGGGACAACTGTCGGCTTCCGATCAGTCCATGATCATGCGATGATTATGCTAAGATCAGTCCATGATCATGCGATGATTATGCTATGATCAGTCGATGATCATGGGATGATTATGCTAAGATCAATTCATAATCATGCGATGATTATGCTATGATCAGCCGATGATCATGCTATGATCAGCTGATGATTAATTAATCGATGATCATGCTAGGAATGTTCGAAGATTGACCAGTATATGATCATGCTATGATCATTCAATGATTGTGCGATGATCATGCAATGACCAAGCCACGATCAATCGAAACTCGATCAGTCTATAATCATGCTCTGATCCTACAATGATTTGCGATGATAAATCGGTTATTAATCACTTGATTATGCTATGATTTTGCGATGATCAGCGGATGGTCATGACATGATCGTGTTATGATCACACGTAGATCTTCCAATAGACTGATCGGTGGCATGTACTGCTGAACGCCTGCTGATCATGAACCCGCCACGACCTTCCTCGTCGTGCAATCTTTCGTTGATCCCAAGGATCGTGTCACCTTCTTCTTATACCAGAGTAAGCAGAGAACAGAGATTATGCATATGCCTGTGACTCCAAGGTATGACGTGACAGAGATTATGCATATGCCTGTGACTCCAAGGTATGACGTGACAGAGATTATGCATATGCCTGTGACTCCAAGGTATGACGTCTTTTACCTATGCAACCAACGCATGCAATCTACGACCGAACCGAGTTTGAAACTTGCACCTAATAAATAAGCAATACGAGTCGTTGAAGTGATTTTATCGAACTTATTAACTCTGCCAATTTATGTAAAAATCGATCAACGCTTTTGTTCTTGAATATTTCATAATCTTCTGGTTTGATTCCGTCTTCTGCTCATATTTTCCTTTCGTTTTCGTCGTCCTCCTCTGATTTCCACAATTTTTCCTCCTCCACCTCCTCCTCCTCCTCCTCCTCCTCCTCCTCCTCCTCCTCCTCCTCATTCTCCGCGTCCTCGTCCTCCTCATTACTAATACTATTACGGATAGTTTGAGAGGAGAGTAGCTACACTGTTACTACTACTACTACTACTACTACTACTACTACTACTACTACTACTACTACTACTACTACTACTACTACTACTACTACTACTACTACTACTACTACTACTACTACTACTACTACCACTACTACTACTACTACTACTACCACTACTACTACTACTACTACTATTTTTATTATTATTGTTGTTGTTGTTGTTGCTGCTGTTGTTGTTGTTGGTATTGAAGTGAGAGTAATCATGTAGTTGAAAGATGGTGCGGTCATCTGATCATGATCTGATCAAGCGTTGAATGATCATGGGTTAACGGATCATGCATGGATCATTATGTGGTTAAATGAGAACTGAATGCCAAGAGTGATGTGAATCAAGTAACGCCTGTGTTTTTCATGCTGTATAATCTACTGTTGATCTTCGTTAGTCCTTGACAGCGCTGTCCATTTTTTCGCGGGGTGCACAAAACTGATGACTACGAGGTTCCACCTGGCGTCGGCAGAGGTGTTGACGTAAGACTATTTTTTGCGAAGTAATAAATTGGCTTAAAGGGATGAGAACGGCTGTGTGCGTGCGTGTGTATGTGTGTGTGTTTGTGTGTGTATTTGTGTGTATGTTTGTTTATGTGTGTGTATGTGTGTATGTGTGTGTTTGTGTGTATGCGTGTATATGCGTGTATGTGTGTATGTATGTATGTATATGTGCATGTATGTGTGCATGTGTGTGTATGTGTATGTATGTATGTGTGTATATGTGTGTATGTGTATATGTATGTGTATGTATGTGTGCATGTGTGTGTATGTGTGTGTATGTATGTGTGTGTATGTATTTGTATATGTGTGTGTGTATGTGTATGTATATGTATGTGTGCATGTATGTGTATGTGTGTGTATGTGTGTGTATGTGTGTATATGTGTGTATGTGTGTGCATGTTTGTGTATGTGTGTGCGTGTGTGTGTGTGTATATATGTATGTGTGTATGTATGTGTGCATGTGTGTGTATGTGTGTGTACGTGTGCATATGTGTGTATGTGTGTGTATGTCTGTATGTGTGTGTATGTGTGTGTTTGTGTACGTGCCTGTGCGAGTGTGTCAACGAAATATTGGACATCATTCACCCTTCGTCCGTTATAGACTTCCATCCGTTTTGCAATGTTTGATATCGGCAGAAACCGTAGTACATAGAAACACGTCTGTCGTCGGATGAATTCTCTGGACAGTCGATTGAGCGATTGGCATTAGAAAATGCAAACAATTACGGAGCTGGCACTGATGTGTGCGCTGAACTGGTGGAGTGCATAAATGCCCAGTTAGCAGATCGTTATGCACTTATTGAGTGGGCGGTTAGGCTAATACTGTCTTGCTTAGTGACGCATATAATTATGCCGTATGAAGTCAGTCTATGCTGAAATATGCTCAAATAACATGCAGTTATGTGTATACATATGACGACACTGGCTTAGTACAACGCTGAGAGGTTTCTTGAGAGGTCCTTTACAAACAGTCATGCACACACAAACACAGACAGACAGACAGACAGACAGACAGACAGACAGACAGACAGACAGACAGACAGACAGACAGACAGACTGACTGACTGACTGACAGACAGTATGAGAGAGAATGAGATAGATAGATAGAGACAGACAGACAGAGACAGACAGAGACAGAGAGAGAGACAGAGACAGGCAGAGAAGAAGAGAGAGACAGTAGCTCAGAGAGAGAGAGAGATAGAGAGACAGAGAAGAGAGAGATAAGGAGGGAGAGAGTAACATAGGCAGAGACATAAACAGAGAGACGGAGAGAGACGGAGAGAGACGGAGAGAGACAGAGAGAGACAGAGAGACACTTGTACGTGTCATTTTCCTGTCATTTTGAATAATTTACCAGGTTATCGACAAAAATCGTTGCACCGTCGACTGATGTTGCGAGAATCATTTAATCTAATAATAATAATAATCTACTGGAATAGATGAGCTATAAAGCTCTCCACGTGGAATCTATTTCTTGTTATGTTCAGGGATTATTTAATGTCTAACGCCATCTTGCACCAGCTGGGACTGTTGGCCTTGACCTTATTACGTCACAGTTTATGCAAGAGTCCTTATCCTTTGCGTTTACAGACAACTGCAACGTTTAACGTTGTCCTTTGACAACGAAGGCCGTTGTCAACAATTGAAGAGTTTTCTGTTGTCTTTGGAATTTTCTTCCTTCTTTTCTGATGCTAGTTTCTGAATCGTTCGATGTCTGGAAGAGTCTTTGCCGTTGTTGTTGTTGTTGTTGTTCTACGGTGGAGTCTCGCTTTGTTGTTGCAGATGAAAGTTGCAGCGTTGTTGTTGTTGTTGCTGCTGCAACTGACAACAAGCAACAGGTTTTGGTATTAATGCAGTTCTCGCCAGATCATATTATTTTTAGATTTTCTGAAATTTTGTTTATGTTTTGCCGTTGTCTTTCTATCTGCTGAGTTTCTGTTGGATCCTTTCTCTGCAGTTGTATTTTCGATGCAGGTTCTGTGTTTTGCGCCGTGTACGTTTTTTTCTCCATGGAATCTCTCACTCAGAGCAGTTGCTGTGAGAGATTTCATGGAGAAAAATAGAGAGCGTCACGTCAACATTCACAACAACTGAAAGCACTCCTCTTCCGCAGATCATATCTTGATTCCGCTTCCCCTCCCCTTATCAATTGAAAACACCACCCACCGTAGACGTCTGACTGCCTGACTTTTGGATCTTAACCTGGAACCGGACCCACCTTGCCTATCGATTTTGATTTGACTGAGCGCCTGTGAATAAGCTGGTCCCCGCGACTTAGCTTTCGTTGGCCATGTAGAAATCTCCAGCTTACGATTACAATTACGATTACGTCGATGACTTAGGTCGACTACCAGGCTGGTAGAAGTCGACCTTGTGAGGACGTTTACCCTTCCGCTGGAAGTCGGTCGCTTCCGTCTGCCCCTCCGCGCGAACCCGTAAAAAGCTCCAGCATCGGATCGTTCGGTACCACCTTCATTTCCCGGTTGTAGATTATTGTTCCATGAGGCTCATCTGTTTTGTTAAGATGTATTTGACGAACGGCTGCCTCCTCCTAAACGCCTCATAGAAAGGCCGCCCGCGTAATCTTCGTCTTCTTCTTCAAGTTCTCTGCCCCCCTCCGGGCAGGTTCGAACGTCCAATGGCGCCATTTCTGACGTTGTTGAGCCTCCTCCTTCAGTTTACCGTATTCGTCCACCAGCATCCAGTCTAGTAGCATTTGTCTAGGTCTTCCTCTTCTTTTCTTTCCCTCCATTCTTCCCTGTGATATCTCTCAGAAGGGGGTCACCTCTCAATACGTGTCCTGACTCCTGGATCTTGACCTGGAACCGAACCATTTTTGCCTATTGGTTTTGTCTTGACTAAGGGCCTGTGACTTGGCTTTCGTTGGGCGCTGTAGAAATCTCGAGATTACGATTACGATTACGATGTCCAATCCATTTCCTCTGTCTCGTTCTTACTGTAGCAATCAAAGATCTTTTAGCCGTTGGCTGTCGGTTGAAATTCGTGCGCCATTTTCTGTGTCCGTGGTGTTTGCTTCACCCCGGGATTCGTCGAAGTCTCCGACTCTCTTATATTTGCCGACAAAGACCGTCCCTTATACGATGGGAGTGAAGTGGCTTCACTGAGTAACGGCCACCTGTCTTAGCAACCAATTTCCCGCCCTCTGGCCTATCCCGGTCGTGGCTTATTTCAGAGATTTGAATCTCGGGCTAGCACGGTCCGTACACGGGGACCTTAAATAGCGTGGCACCCATTTAAAAGGGCAGCGGTGGTGAAGGATCTCACCCGATTAATTCATTGAAAAATGAGCAGGGTCGAGGTCATATTGTCGCTATATAAAACATGTACATTTGCATTTTCAAAAGCAGGAACGACACTCACCCTCTCCACGACAAGGCGCGTTCATTGGACCTACGGACTAGGCAAGCGCTTTAGGGAGACGTCGGTATTAAATTAGTAGTTCCGATGTTGAACGACATCTTATGGCATCAAAGACCGTTGACGTCGCCCTCCTCCTTTACCCAGGCTTGGGACTGGCATTACCCGACTAAAGGCAGTGGCGAAGTTGGCGATTAAACGCAGCAGACGAATAACTATATACATTGGAACGGAAGTGTTTTATAGGCGTCTAAATGGAATGTATTTTCATGTTATGATTTGGTGATTATTGAATGTCCAATGACATCTTGCGGCTCCTAGGGCCGTTGGCTCACTCGCCTTACAAATTTTTAGACAACCTTTTTGCGATTTCAACATTTTAACCATGTTTTACGACATCAAAGGGTATTGACGCTGTTAGGAAACTCTTTCAGTAATGAGTGTGGCAGTGAATGACCGACTATGCGAATTTGATATTAATATAGCATCAGACTTAAGCAATTTAAAGGTGTCCACGAAAGTTTACAATTGGATATAGGAAACGTATGAAATTTAAGAGAATATGTTCAACTAGTAATAGTAGTATCGCATGTCAGAACTGTTAACGTTGATTTTGCCTTTCCTTACCTTACATTTTCAAACATTTTAAACGCAATTACAAAAAAACAACAAAGCTCTAAAATTGACACGCGCTTACCTACAAAAGGATTAGGAAAACAGCACCGGGCAGGATAATTTTTCATTGT
>OZ029927.1:17116664-17121664 GCA_964023275.1 Norana najaformis
CCGACGCGTGAAGAGGGAAGGCCAGGTACTTGAGGAGCCGATCCTTAAAGGGCCGATCCAGATCGCACTCCGTCCAAGGCCTCATTTCCGCGTTTAGAGAGTAACTGCCAAGAACGAAGAGCAGGTGCGTAAGGGCAGCCCTGAGGGCCGTGATCTTTTCTGTCTGATTCCAAGAGGCAGAGTGCCTGGCTGAAGTGATCCTCTTTGGTTCGCATTCATGTACCTGCTTTTAGTTATTGGCATTTGCTTTCTAATTTAGGAAGCAGGGAAGCATGGCCCATCTTAAGACGCACCGTTTTGGAACTGCATGTTAGAGAGTCATACCGCAGCGCCTTTCTGATGTTGCCAAATGCGCTATATAAGTTTTTGGATACATACATACATACATACATACATACATACATACATACATACATACATACATACATGCATACATACATGCATGCATACATACATACATACATACATACATACATACATACATATATGCTTGCATACATACGTACATAGATACATACATACACACATACATATATGCTTGCATACATACGTACATAGATACATACATACACACAAACATACATACATGCACACATACATACATACATGCACACATACATACATACTTACATACATGCATATGTACATACATACATACACACATACATACATACATACATACACACATACATACATACATACATGGCCAGCATGCCTCCCTTTGGATGCGTCCTTAATTAGAATAGTTTAATATTTATCGCAGCCTCATACTTATAAATATATATCACTTATACTTAAAATTATGCATTTATATTCATATTTATACCTGCAGATATGGATAGACATTAAATTGGTTAATAGTCATTTAATTTAGCATACGTACAGCACACCTATTCATGTATGTATATATGCATGTATGTATATTGTAGATATTCATAAAGTATCTATTTATGTATGCATGCATGCATGCATACACATATATGTGTATATGTACATAGGCCTACATGCCTATGTATATATACATAGGCATGTAGGCCTGTATATATCTGTACAAATTTATATGTCAAGACTCTGTATACATTAGTTGTCTCATTTAATGTCTGTGCCTATAGATCAGGAACCATTTTGAGGGCTCGGCCTCCCCTCCCTCGTTCTCTCCCTCCTTCCCCCTCCTCATGACGTAATTTATCTGTGGGTGTCTAAAGGATGTGCACATTTTGGAGAGGTGTGCGCCGTCGTTTCCTAAGTGGCAACTGACTAATTGCTGTTTAATCAGATGGCTACAGAGATGTAGCGCAAATATTAACGAGACCGAACTATCGACGCATTTATAAATTATGGGCCTCTACGTTTTATATATATACCAGATCTCTCTCTCTCTCTCACACACACACTCTCTCACTCTCTATCTGTATCTCTCTCTCTCTCTCTCTGTACCTCTCTCTGTCTCTCTGTCTCTCTCTGTCTCTCTCTGTCTCTCTCTGCCTCTCTCTGTCTCTCCTCTCTCTCTCACTCCCACACACTCTCTTGAGGTATGTGTGTATGTATGAATGTATCTCTTTCTCACTCTCTCTATCTGTATCTCTCTCTGTACCTCTCTCTGTCTCTGTCTCTCTGTCTCTCTCTGTTTCTCCCCCTCTCTCTATCTGTACCTTTCTCTCTTTCTATATATATTTATTTGTATATATAGGCTACTATATGCATAGCTTTATATATACGTATATAACATTTGATTTTATAGGGGCCTATATAATTGGGAAAAACACATAAATCATATGTTACTAATGTGTATATATAGCTATGCATATAGCAGCCTATATATATAACATATGATTATATGTATAGTTGCGAAAAACACATAAATCACAAATTATAGATATAATAATTCGCATGATATATATACATGTATATATATTATATATTATATAATATTTATATACATGTATACATTATATATAATATATATACATGTATATATAATACGTATATTTACATGTATTATATATATATATACACACACACATCTATACGCTCTGCTGTTCATCCCTCGCTCCTACCCTTCTAAGCGACAACATCATACGCTGTCTTGCGTTGGCCCTTCTCTCTGGAACAGTCTTCCCATTAACATTCGCAACTTTCCTATTAATCTCTCAGAAGACAACATTCTCTTCGCTTCTTAAGCCTCGTTTATTTAAATCCCGTGGGCAGCCATGTTCCCAGCGCTTTTGAGGGACTCATAAAAGGCGCTCTATAAATGTTCCGATACATGTATTGCCTGTATGCGCTTAATGCAAACTAATGTACGCCGCCAATGTTATTTGCCGAGTATGACATGCCAGGCAGAAACTGCGGTGTTTGCGCTGCTAAGTCAAGCACGTTATGCAATCACCCTAGGCTAGGTGGCGCCATTCGGGCCCCTTAAACATTTCCTCCCTCTTTCCCTCTCTCTCTCCCTCCCTCCCTCCTTTGGTTGTGTTGATCTTGAGATCCTGCTTGTTATACGCGTGCTTGTGCTTGGGCGTCTCAGCGGATGTCCGTCTGGATGTTGCTGTTGATCGGTTATGACTGAACATGGAACTCGAAATTGGAGACATTCGTAAATTAAGACGGCCGAATACAGACGACGAGATAAACAGTGAAAGAATGTGTGTGTGTGTGTGTGTGAGAGAGAGAGAGAGAGAGAGAGAGAGAGAGAGAGAGAGAAAGAGAGAGAGAGAGAGAGAGAAATAGAGGGAGCGAGGGAGGTAGAAATGAGGGACAGATAAAAGAGAGAGAGAGTGAGATGAGTGAGAAAGAGTGAGAAAGTATGATTGATAAAGAAAGTGTGAAAGAGGAGTGAGAAGGAAATAGAGAGAGACAGAGAGACAAACAGAGAAAGAGAAGGGGAGAGAGAGGCACGGAGGGAGAGGGAGAAGGATAAAGACAGGCAAAGAGAGGGTGAGATGGATGAGAGAGTGATTGAAAGTGTGATTGATAAGGATGTAGATATAGAGGGGAGGGAAAAAGAGAGAGCGAGGGAAGGAGGAATGAGAAAGAGAGAGAGAGAGGTAGGGAGAGAGAGAAAGAGAGAGAGAGAGAAAGGCAGAGAGAGGCAGAGAGAAAGACAAGCATCCTTTTGATTCGTATGAGCTCTTAATTATTAGATCAGCGGCCATTAAACATACTGCCGTCTCATTGATTGCAATCGACTCTCAAGTATTATACAGTCGAGCGTTTTATAAATGTAGGCTTTTAGGGTTTTAAGAGCTCACACGACTAAAACGGATGTCTGGGTTCTCTCTGCCTCCCACGTGGTCTGTATATACATACATGTATATACATATATACACATGTATGTATATACGTACCATCTGCTCGGTTCAGAGAGACAGAGACAAAGTTAGAGAGACAGAGAAAGAAAGAGATAAACAGACAGACAGACATACAGACAGACAGACAGACATACAGACAGACAGACAAAACAGCGATCAGTAGACAGTGTGCATGCTCCAACGAGAATCTTGAAGAACTAGAAATAGGAATTGGGCGTCCTCCACAGTCGATGAAATCGATTATCGATCTACATCCGTCACCCTGCTTACTTACTGAAATCTATTTAAAGCGAACCGTGTGACGTGTACCAGGATGACAGTCAAAGATAATCGGAAACTATTATTTATCCATATAGGCAGAAAAGTATAAAACCACTTCTTCCTCCTCAATGACTGATTTAGCTATAGGCGTGGGTTGGAGGGGGCTGTTCGCCCCTGCCCCCCTCATGGTTATATGCCGGCGCCCCTCAGACCAGACCCGTGCTGGGTGGACTGCCAAAATATGGTGCCCCTCTGGAAATGCTCTTCCTCCTACGCAAGCATTCCTGGAGCCACCACTGCTCCTCCGCCTCCTCCTTTCCATCCTTCTCTTCCTCCTCTTCGTCCTTCGCCTCCTCCAGCTCCTCCACGTCATCCTGTTCCTCCTTCTCTTCCTCCTCCTGCTCCTCCTGCTCCTTATCTTCCTTCTGCTCCTCCTGCTCCTCCTCCTCATCTTCCTGTTCCTCCTGTTCCTCCCTCTCCTGTTCCTCTTCCTTCTCTGCATCCTCCTGTTCCTCCTCCTCCTTTTCCTCCTCATATTCCTCCTCCTCATCTTCCTCCTCCTGTTCCTCCTGCTGCTCCTCCTCCTGCTCCTCTTCCTTCTCTCTCTGCATCCTCCTGTTCCTCCTGCTCCTGCTCCTGCTCCTGCTCCTGCTCCTGCTCCTGCTCCTGCTCCTGCTCCTGCTCCTGCTCCTGCTCCTGCTCGTTTGACGGCGATGGATAGGAATAGCAGATCTCCATTCTTGACCAGTATATCATCGAGTGCAAAGCTTTTACCCATCGGCACGTGCGTCTTTTATGGACAGCGAAAGCAATGAATTATTCATGAGGTCGTGCTGCATTAGTGAAAAGCGCATGCGCCTATCTCTCTATCTAAATCTGATCGATGTTGCTGTAATACGCAGACGACAATATTAATAAACGCAGCCAAACGAGTCTCCAGTCTGACGGTTAATCAACGCAAAGACGCCATTTTGTTGCCACATGGCGCCCTCCGTCCAGCAGCCCAGGAATTATACAAGCCACGAGGGTGTAATCCGCGGACTGGGCTGGAATGGGGGCGCTAGCGGGACCCCCCAAGGGATACATCGGCTGTAAGATGCCTCGCTTTCAACGCCCAGTTCGATGGATGACCAGCGTTCCATCGACGGCAGATATGTCAATATCTCGAACCTCTTTTGCCATCGACCAGATAATAATATTCGTCGCAATTGACTTCACTTTCAACGCGGTTTTATATACGATATATTCATATAAGTATATTTATAACTGCATATATGTAAAAATTTGTATATAAATTTGGATGTATAAACACATAAATCTAGAAGAATATGAGTACAAACATTATATATATATATATATATATATATATATATATATATATATATATATATATATATATATATATATATATAACTATGTTCATATAAA
>OZ029927.1:17126664-17174164 GCA_964023275.1 Norana najaformis
CGTTCGTACCTGCCAGGGGAACAGAAGCTGAAGAATAAATACAGAATTCCTGAGCCATTGTCTGGTTTTCTAGATTCTCACTCACCAAAATATTACTCCCAATAAAATTTTGCTATCAAAGTAACAATGTACTTCAAAGTTCTTCTCACTATGCTGTTCAAATAGTGGGCGGAGTCGGAACCGTCTTTGGCGGAGTCGGAACCGTCTTTGTCGGGGTCGGAACCGTCTTTGTCGGGGTCGGAACCGTCTTAGCGGGTCGGAACCGTCTCTAGCGGGGTCGAAACCGTCTCTAGCGGGGTCGGAACCGTCTTTGGCGGGGTCGGAACATTTTTCCCCCGGTACCGATTTGGGACCACACCAGCTGCGTACAATCGGGCGGGCTACGACTACTTCTGAGCGGAAACACGATGCTATAGCGCCCACCCATTACGGCGGTCGGTCAGCGCCGATAAACGACGTTGGCAACATCGACCAGCGACACTCGACGTCAGAATTTGAGTGATAACCAAAATCTTTTCCAGGGAACGACGCGAATTGGCCACTCCGACGCGGAAATAAATTCCCCGGTATAATAAAACTCCGATTGTTTTGGAAATTTAAAAATGCTTTTCGTTGATAATTAATCCTGGAGGTTCCGTTTACGTGTATTCGGCTAATAATGGGTAATAAAGCGAACGGCTGTACGATCATTTTGGGACATGATTGCACAAGGAAATGCAGCGTCGTAGCAACTATGATTGGAAATATAAGAATAATATAATAACAAATTTTAAGAAATAATGGAAACCATAACAGAATTAAACTTATTATTATTATTATTATAAAGATGAAAGCATGAATAAGGAAAGGAAAAGACGGAGGAGAAAAATGAGGAAGACGAAAACGAAGAAGAAAGTGAATCAAAGAAAAACTAGAAAAGCTAGAAAGAAATAAGTGAGAAACGAAATAAAACTGAGAAAGAACTTTGTGTTTTTTCTTATCAGAAGCGCTTCACAATTTTCGCGATTACATTACACTCGATAACAATGAATGACGCACGCTAAGTAATTGCACGCACAGCGCATGCGCGGTGACACAGGAAACGCCTTCCATATATGGTCAATCGATTGACTGATCGATAATATCTGATTAGTTGGCATTTTGATGATCAGATTGACAAGCGAAATGATTAATTGAATTGCCTCCTTTATGTTCGGCCGCATTTGTTCGCGCGATATGATTCGATTTAGTGCCAGGCTTTTCAGTGATCCTTCCATCCCTTCCCCCCTCCCGCTTCGTTCTCCCCAACCCCGACAGGGACCTCTGCATCGAGGATTTGTCGCTTGAGCGCCATTTATATAGCGCTAAGTTACTTTGCTTCGATCGTTGGCTGGATCGCATGAAAGGATGACACACACACACACGCACTCACACACGCACGCATGTACATACGCACGCACATACACACACCCACCATATATCAACACCATATACACACACCATATACACATGCACAAGCACACACACATACATACATACACACACACGCACAAGCACACACACACACACACACACACACACGAATGGATATTGATGAAAAAGTATGCATGTAATCCTGTATGGGCTTTAATCTGATCCGACGAACACAGGGCTCTACAGCCTTGTATTGCTTCCTCTTCTCCACTTCCTTCACTTCCACGTCTTCCTCCTCCTTCTTCTCCTCTTCCTACTCTTCCTCTTCCCTCCCCTCATCCTTTTCTTTTTTCTCTTCATTCCTTCTTATCCTCCTCTCCCTTCCTCCTCCTCCTCCACCCGTTGCCGTCTTTTTCTTCTCCTTATTCTCTTCCTCTTCCTTCTCCTCTTTCATCTCCTTATCCTCTTCTTTCTCCTTTTCATCCACCTCCTCTTCCTTTATCTCATCTTCCTTCTCCTTATCCTGTTTTTCGTTCTTTTCGTTCCTCCTCCTCCTCTTTCTCCTCCTCCTCTTTGTCCTCCTCCTCCTTGTCCTCCTCCTCTTCCTCCTCCTCCTTGCCCTCCTCCTCCTGCTCCTCCTGCTCCTCCTCTTCTTCTTCCTCCTCCTCCTTGTCCTCCTTCTTGTCTTCCTCCTCCTCCTCCCGTTATCCGGATGAATATGGACGGACGCAATTTCTCCTAAGAGCGAGTCTACTATTTGTCGTAGAGAAGAGAAATCTCGGCTATCGCGAGAAATCAATACACGCCACTCACCGCAAGTAGTAACACACAAGCCCACATTCACATACACACAGACGCATACACACATACACACAGACAGTCATACACATACAGTACATTCGTATAGCACGCATAGGCCTTTACTGAACAAGCAAGCCATCGAATATAGTGGTAGTTTCCAATGTTTAACGACATCTTATGGCATCAAAGGCCGCTGACGTCGCCCTCCTCCTTTATCCAGGCTTGAGACTGTCACCACCCGAACACGGCAGTGGCGGAGTTCATCGAATATACGTTGTACAAACGGACCTATATAGGCGTGAACGTATACGCCTTTGCAGGCTTTGTGTTTAGGCTGACAAACATGTTCAACTTACTTGCACCCGAATAAAAAACTATTAGCCCCCGAAGTTTACTCAAATGGACCCTCTGGGCCTGTTCGTACTTTATCAGGCTCTGAACGAGACCGGATGGGGCATTCGGGGCCTAAAGTTACGCAACGGGGGCAGGGGAACCGCTAAATATAACACAGGAGGAAAATTGAAGATACTCAAATATATGACTCAGTTGGTTTTATGTGACTCAGTTGATTTTAAATTCCACGAAAGCGCAAATCAAATAACAGTTTTGCAGCATTAAGTAAAAAATTCAGTCGAATTAATACGTACCGTCGCACAGTTAATTTACCGCTTTTAATTATCGCGCACCTGTTTCGGTCGCATTCACTAGGCGTCGCTCTCAGTCCGACAACGTCCGAGTACACAACAGTGTCAAAATAAATTGTTCGAGCGATAGTTAATGGCGCGTTTAATAATGAACGACTCGATTTAATAAATGGTCGGCTTTAATTCAAGCCTCGGACGGACGGATAGAACGACGGCAGTCATTTATGACCTTGCTTAATCGCGTTGGCTTTGATTCGCTAGATTCAGCATGACAGATGGCGGCCCGTAGACTTACCGCGGACGATAAAACCGGTCTGAGCGCGCCGTCCGCTTCGCAACAAAATGTTCGCGTTGCTAATCAAGCGAATCGTCTTTCCGATGGATTTTTCAACTCGATGTATTTCTCAATTAACTGAAACGCCAGTTCGGGCTTATCGGGCCGACGGTTATAGGTGCGGATTATTATATTTAGTCGGAGATAATCAGACTCGGCGTCCGGTTCAAAACGGCGTCGTCCAGCCGCAGCTATTGTGCGCCAACTCTCTGAAAATTAATGCATTGTGTCCAGCGGTTAAGCAATCACATATAGATTGCGCGGATAAACATTTAATTTAGATCGAGCGCTATCCATCGTTTCCGCAGGCCTTATGCAAACAATACATGTAAGGCGCTGTGGTGTAAGTATAAATGTGCTATAGTGACACGGTAACCTCGACCCAGCTCATTTTTCACAGAATTTATTTATTTATCTTAACCACTGCTGCCAGTTTGAATTGGTGCCGCGCAGTTTAAATGGCATGGTATTAATTTGTCTCAATCCACATTTTCTGTTACCTCAAACTATCCATGTTTTCTGCATCAGATATGTAACACTGCTGAGCACAAGCTTATGAATAATGACCTTGCTAACCATCTTGTAATATGTCACTTTATCACCATGTCATTCATATTGGACATGAAATTGGCAAAGAATTCACCAAAATCACAAAGCTCTTAAGTAAACCAACACTTGACAGGAACTTTATATGACGTGTGTACATCAAAACGTCGGCTTAAGTGCACTTGGCAAGCATGGACATCTAGCTGCAGTTGAAGAACAGTTGCTCAAGTGCCTACTTCATACATGCGTTCTTGTTCATGTGTCAATTCTCTGTCAAGCAAACTTAATGGACATTTGGTAGAGAGTCAACTGCCACATCTTATTCCATGGCATGCACAGAACTACTGCTCATAGAAATCTTTAAAAGAACTATAAGCCGCTAAATTAAATCAGAATATTAGAATTCAAATAAATCAAGGCATGGTTATGCTTTGAAACGTCATCAGGTAACAAGACATGATTCTCGTTGCATTTATTAAATCGAGTCTGTCTTAATTATTCAACTTTCAAACAAGACAACAAGTTATGCATACAGCGCATTAGGTGGAATGCTAATTATAATTTAAAACAATAAATATACACAATGGCAAACAAGCGTTTGTAAGCACATAGTTTGCTAAATAGATTAACAACAATTATTCAAGTCCAAGATGTTTCTTAATTTCTTAACATTATTTGGCTACCGAAATAATTACTGATTATAAGGAATCAGAGTGCAAAGTACAATACCAGCACAATTCAATAACATTTCTTTTTCCAATTTTATAGTTATAGTGAAGATTACTTTATAATTATCATCACGTTATCATTATATTACCAACATCATCATAAACATCATCATTATCATCTTCACCATCAAAATCATCGTATGAGAATTCTCAGTTATAACAGGTCTGCAAGTAATTTCAAAACAGCATCTATGAACATTTTTATAGGTTTCTTATGGTAGTGTAGCCACAAACGTCTGACAGTCTGTAAAATGTGCGTTGTACATATAGTCCTGTACTTGATAGTGTAAACTTCAACTTCAGTACAGTGAGGAACTGTATACCACAATACAATTGCACATTCATACCTTAACCACAGCTCCAGCTCTAAAACACTCCTATTAACTTTCAACAGTCACAGGTAGCAGAGCGCTGGTGATGATTCTCTCTTGAAAAGGTGCCATATAAATCTGCTATTACAATTATGTACAGCTATCAAGGTTCTCTATGAAGATTTGGGCTAGCTGTATACTTGGGATGTATACCACCTACAGGCATCAAGTGACGTCTTTGTAAAATGCTACTCATTCTATCTAAAACAAAATATATAACTGAGATATGTATCATTTAACTGAGATATGTATTCGATTGGCCCGCAAAAGACACATTTACATTTCATGATAACGGCATATTATGTGCAATTTGATGGTTTAGCTCATCTGCGTAGAAATTGAAAAACAGGGAAAAATTAAGCAAGGTGCCTAAAATATTCAAATTTCGTAGCATTTTTATCTGCTTGGTAGATTTATGGGTAGTAACTAACGATAAGCTACTCCTTAAATATGTTAGATCAAGTCATTGCTAAATGAGAAGGGTCAAAGCCATACAGTTGCTATATAAAACTGTGTACATTCACATTAAACATTTTACAGTGAGGCAGATGAAGTAAAATTAGCAAGTAATATTTCTGTAGTGAAAGTTACTGTACAGTTACTAAAATCTGCAACCCCTCACCTGCTGTACAAAACAATAGTTCTTGATCTTTGCAGTTTATGCAACTTTCTGATTACAAAACCATAGTAGTTTAAAAGTTTTATCCGAATATGACAAAAATCTGTGTAATAAATAATTATATTTATATAACACTGCAGACAATCAAATGAAAACAAGTGTCAACATTCATTCGCTTACTAAATATAAGTCACTATCACTAGAACAAGGAATGTGCAACGTATCACGCAGAGCTACATAAAACTTGTTTTTACAGACATTTTATGAGTCATTTACAATTTTTAGTATTTGTAAATTAATAACTGTATATCAACAAATGACAGAATTGTGTTTTCACCAAGTTTACTTTTGTTTATACATTTCTGTGACAAGAATTAATAAGGAGCACGTGAAAAAGATTAACACAAAAAACAATCCTGTTTGCTATCACAACCATGGTTACACAAGATTATTTCAAAACTTTCAAAACAATAGCATTGGAAATAGTACTTGTGCTAGAATTGCCTCACAACAAATACCTGCTGCATAGCAAATCTAAAACAATCATTCACTCAAAGTACAATACTTTCAATGCACAAAGTTTAAATACATCAGAACCCGTTTGAAGGTATCAACAAAGAAATCAGTGCTTGTCCCATTATTTAAAAGAAATTACTTGTTATGTAAATCTATCTCAATGATTGATAAAACCTGTACACCTGCTTTGTGTAACTGTAAAGACACAATTAATTGTATATGCAGAAAAATACAAAATACATAATTTACAACATTTTATGGCCTGTATAATATATATATTCCGATTAAAATCTGCATGTGTCCTAACTCCTTTGCAAGGTTCCTAAAATATGCTATTAAATAGCCAGAAACAAAGATATGTATGTACAATTAATGTGTGGGCTGTTTATTGTAAAAGCTACACTAGGTAAAGTGGAAATGGCCTGTTGAATATTTCACTTCTTTATGGCTTCAAAAGTCTGACAGAAGCATACAGACGACAGCTTAACAAAACTGTAATGTTGCAAAATTATATGCTAACAAATGCACATGATATTTCAGAAGAACTTGCTCTCAGTGAGCAAATCCTGCCATATCAACGTAGGCAAATGTTCATTCTCATATAAAATTTTACCAATGATTGTGCTAAAACCAACTGGCGGCAATGTGTTGTTAACAACAACAGGAAAACCAGTAGGAATGTGACATGGAACATAGCTCCAAGACAATTAAAGTACGCATATGCATACCGCTTTGAGATACGGTGGCATATAACGAGACCCAACCTTACACCTGACTAATATTTGCCAATTTCAAATGACACAACACATACTGATACACATGTCTGTGTGGTTTTAAACTTGTACACTGACATTTTCGTGAATACCTGTACACACCTACAGTATATACATACACCTTATACATGAACCTACATAACAGAGTATAATGTTATACAATGTTCATGCAAATATAAGCATGAAATCTGAATATTCAGGTATGCAACTGACATGAACCAGAAAGAGCACAGTAACTTCAGGTACTCACAACCTTCCTTCTAGTTCAGCTAATCTGCATTTCGTGGCACTGAGGATTCGCATGAAGACGAGAAAATAGAGAAATCAGTACTTCACAATCATCAGGCAACGACACAAGTTGAGCTTCGAGTCTTTGTCTGCGGAACGGTCTTGATGGCATTCGCTTCGTTGGTGTTGTACGTGATGATGTCGGCTTTGATGACTGTCTGCTGGAGTTCGAGTTCCGGGCGAGTCAGTCGGACACCAAGAATCTCAGCAGCAACCTTCTTAAAGCACAAGTTCACCTGCAAAAGACAGGAAGTCCAAGGTTCATAAGTTCAGGTCGGGAGGCCAGACAGGGCAGCTCGTTCTTGGATTGATTTGGTCATATTTATGCTCAAGTCCTTCTACCCAAGACCACTCTTCTTGAGAAGTTTCTAATCAGGAATTTAAACGTTCGCCCTTCATGACTTGTTTTTACATCATAGGGCTTTGTTAATCAAAACTAGGGAGAAGCTAATGATCCAGCCAGAGGACTGAACTCACCAATAAATCCCAGTCACCTACGATCAACACAACAGCATACAATACTTGCGTATGACAGTAAGATTCATACGTAAACATACACAAAATTATGAGCGAAGGAAAGAAGACAGCAATTTACAAACTTCATACAGAACTCAGAGATTGTAAGAATCTGTTATACAAGTAGCTGTGTTTTGAAACTGTGACATTATAGATGCGAGCCACAGAAGCCTATTGGTTACAGCCATTGGCTTGTAATGCTGAGAGTAAGGGTTTGAGCCTCGTCTGAGACGGTTACAGCATAGGGACCTTAAACAAGTCCTTCACTCACATTTGCTTAGTGCCATCGATTAATGCTTAGTCATTAACAGTGGCACTGAATCAATACAGTAATAATAATAATACTAATACCCAAACTAATACCTGGCTGACTAATAGTGTTTAGAATCAAGTGTCCTTTGAGATGGTCACCATTCATATATAGCTGCTAAATGCCATAAATTGATGCCATGTGCATAAGATAATGGTTTCAAATAATATAAGAAACAAAATGGCAGCTGGATTCTGAAGAAAATAAGAATGTTAACAGAAAATCAATCAGCAAGTACACTTTTGTTTAACAACAACAGATGTGAAACAAATATGTTTCAACTTTCAAAAGAAATAAATGATAGTACCAGATAATGTAACAGTTTTCAAGGACTTTAGTCTTCAAAAGCACCCCAAGAAAAGGACTAACGTACCACATTCTACGACATGATTCCAACAGTAAATTCAACTTGCACACGATTGTAAAATCAGAACCTCTTAAAACGGTGCTACATAAATTTCTAATTACAATTTCAATAAATTAAAGTTTACCGAGTCACCAGATTTTGCAGAGACAAAGTGACTAGACATGTCGTTGTCAAGGGCAAACTTGTTATGTTTGTCTACCTTCACCGTTCGCATGTGTTCAAGATCAACTAAGAATATAATCAAAAAATACAGATAATCATTTAATATATAAAAACAAGTGATGAGTTCTGTACTAAATGATTCGGTTGATGTACGTTAAATAAATTGGAGGTGCATATAGTCAGTTGCCAGGTGAAAAGAGTTAGATATCAAGATGTTCGAAAGCCAGTGAGAAATAGTGAGTTTTCGGTTGATGTACGTTAAATAAATTGGAGGTGCATATAGTCAGTTGCCAGGTGAAAAGAGTTAGATATCAAGATGTTCGAAAGCCAGTGAGAAATAGTGAGTTTTCAGTTGTTTTTTGAAGGAAGAAAAGGAGTTCAAGCTTTGGAGAAACATATATACAATGACTAACATTTACATCAATATATTTTATGACAATACCTATGCCAAATGTTACAGGAAAATTTCTTATGTTACTGGCTGATAACTATTTAATATCTTAAATGTTATGCTAACACATTTTTTTCTCAAAATGACAACATTCAGATTGCAGAAAAAAGTAGGTAAGCAAGAAATATTTATTAGTGTAATATAAACACTCCACTTAATAACTCATATAAGATGTTAAAATATTATCAGAATACAGACTACCAGCTCAACATTTAAAACCGCAACAGCGAACAAAAATAAACTTTAGAACAACTGGTTACAGCGATCTGTTTAAGAGGGAAACATTCTTACTTTTGTTGCCTATGAGAGCTAGATGTGGCAACTTGTCAGAACTAGCAAATACTTTCTTGATCACTGCCAACCAATCCTCCAGGTTGTCAAAACTAGACGAGTTCGTGATGTCATAGACAAACAAAATGCCCTAGAATGAAGTAAAATAATGCTGCAGAACGCATTACTATATAAGTGCGTACCAGAAATCAAACTGTCATCAAAATTGCATCATAACAATGCAAACAATGAAAAGTGATGTCATGGTCATTTTAGTTGAAGAAATTTTGGCTGAAGTAAACCTGAAGTTATACCATGCCATTAGCAGCAGATAAAGGATAGATTCAGTAATGCTTTTGCATCGTTGAATCCACAAATTACATACAAAACGATTCTAGTGTTTACACACTGAAAATATTACAAGTGCATTGCAGCTGTACAAAATTATGCGATTTTGCATATTTCTACGTATAATGCAGGTACATTTGGCATATATGTAGGCAAAATGCTGGTACATTTTTCTCATAAACCTAATACGATACACAGATTCCACAAATACCAGCTGTTATTCAGCAAATTAAAAAAAAACACCAAAAGGTTTCAGACAAAGAAACTTCTTTAAAAAAGTAGTTGTCCAGAGTAACCACATCTCAACGTGCAACACAATTTTAAATGAAATCATCTAACTACTTACGTTACTACCATAGATATATTTGTCCAGCATCTTCCCTCCAATTGACTGGCCACCAATATCCCAGACTTGCAAGGTGACATTCAAATTATCTGAATAATAAATTTTAAAAATCAGTAATCATTCAATAAGAAATTAATTAAATAATTAATTATGTAGGTACTAATTCTATAACCTATCAAGCCAAGGCCAAGCTGTTACAGTTCAGGTCTGAATCATACAGAAACATGGCCAAGCTGAAATTGTTAGCGGTGAACCCTTGTGCCATAGCCTGCTGGCTGAAGATTAAAATTTTGGCTGGAAAATGGATCTCTGTCATCTTTACCATCAACAGTTTATGTATCTGTGCAAAGCAATGAATTTGCCAGCTATCAGCCATTTACACTAGATTTCTGAAAGTGTTCCAATGCACTCCAAACTGTAACACCACCTCAACCACTGCCTTAACACCATAGACTTCCAAAATAACCAAGGGCTACACTTTTACCACCACCTCAACCACTGCCTTAACACCACAGACTTCCAAAATAACCAAGGCTACACTTTTTGAAATAAAACCTGGAAACAGTAGACATCAAACAGATGAATACTTACTAACGTATTTTGTTCAAACACTGTGTGATTCACGACAGAGACCACCAACATCTCAACTGCTGTTTTCATCAACAGATAAGTGCACCACAGTCCTGCATTTCACTTTGATTGTACAGCTCCATTTACAAGTAACTCATTTATTAATTTATTGAAAGATCGTTTAACTCTTTATTGCTCAAAACAGATCACCTGGGAAAACAATTCGTTTGAGAAAGAAGTCAATGCCAATGGTCTGGTTGTACTGTCGAGAAAACTGATCTTGTGAGTATCTGGATGCCAGTGAAGTCTACACATAGAAAGCAAGGGATAATAATTAACTCATAATTAAACTATCAATTAGAAAGCACTTGTGAACTGTACTCAGCACCCTGGTATTTTGGAAAGCCACTTTGTTTAAGGTACCTGTGTAAAAACCAAGCTAGTCTGAAATTAAGACCTCTTAAATATATTCATTATCAGTATATCATAATGGCATCCTAGCGAACAGATGCAATGTACGCTTTAGCCAATGAGCAAACCAGGCCAGCTGAGATACCATGGCGATGATTCTGACGTCAATGCCCGTCAGACCAAGTGAGGTGCCTTGAAGTACGCTTTAACCAGCGTAGCTAACCAGCCTAGCAAATAATGATTACCTCAATGAATTACACCAATTACAAGCAGCACCCAGTATCATCTAAAACACAAACCGTTTATATTTCATCTGAAATCAAAACATGCCTAAGGTACTCTGATTTTATGAACAGAATGAGACTTAGTGACAAAAATATGAATGTTTGGCTTAATAATATAAAAACTGCAGCAAAGACCGGGTTTGCTTTGAGGACCAAAACTTTGTTTGCTGCTTCACGAATTTATGTCAAGTTTTCAATAATCAAAGCTAACCAAGAAGTAGCTGCTGGCCCTTGACAGTAACCAAGCACTAGCACTAGAGTACTAATTATGTTTACTTCCTGCAGCAGGGTGAACTCCAAAGTTTCATATTGTAACATCAGATTTGACTTTTATGTGGTGTCGAGAAAGTTCACGAATTTACTCTGTCTTTTTACACTACAAAACATTAGAAACCATTCGGAACTGCTGTTGTCTAAGACCTAGACCGAAACCACATTTAATAACTTCATAAGCAAGAAATCTGTTCACTAGCGTGAACGATAAACTGTAAATGTCAATTAGGAGGCCTATCCTTCAAACAAGTACGAATCTCGACATTAAAATGTGCCAAGATCTGATAAATTATTCAGGAGCTTGCACAACAATTATGTTTAAACGCGTTACGTGATCATAACCGTCATTAACGTCGGTTTTTCGCATGATATTCTCCAATGGTCTTGGGGATACCTCCAAAGGTCACCAGTTTATCACATTAAATAAATGCTGTGAGTTACGTTCCTGGCATTAGTTCGTATTTGCACTAACCTTTCCCGAAGCCCCGTCGCCAATGATGACCACCTTCAGCTGCTTATCCTGAACACTTTCCTCTGTATCGGACATTTTTTTGGTTTGTGCTGTTGAGGTAATGTCAGCTTTCACGGAAAAGAATGAGTATTTTCATGATAATTAAGTGTCCAATTAGAAATTGGCTAAAATTTTGGGAAATTTTCCAAATTTGTCGTTTGTTTATTGCTGTTACCACTTCCGACGTCACCCGTTGGCCGGTAGTCTGTTTCACCGCCTCGCTTCATATACTAATTATGCAGCAATATGGCGGTACAGATTTTCTAGCGCAAATCTGTCAACCTTTCATGGTTAATAGGTGACCAGCCAGATAAATAACTAGATAAATATCTACAATGGCATATAGCACTCCCTCGCTCTCAATGTGGATGTCATCCACAAATCTTTTTCATTGTTAATCTTCTAATTGAGAGGAATACATAGAATCGAATTCTGGCTTTGAATTCACCAGATCTTAGAATATGTTGGACCTTATTATGGTTAGGATTTAGCCTCATTTGCCTCCGAAGCGCTATAATATGAAAAAAACGCAGGTCTAATAATTTTCGAGTATCTTTACTGTTTAAAGGCCATTTAACTCACTTAACTGGCCGAGTTAGCTACATTTGTTAAAGCGCACATCAAGGCGCCTCTGGGCGTCATGATGGGGGTTCGCAAACCGACAGTGGCTTATTTCAGAAGTTTGATTCTCGCATTACCACGATCCGTATACTGGAGGTCTTAAATGGCTTAGCGCCCATTCAAACGGGCAGCTGTGGTGACTGATCTGACCCGATAAATTCATTGAAAAATGAGAATGGTCAAGGCCCTACGGTTGCTATAGAAAACCTTGTACATTTAGATTTAATTACTTCCGAACACAGGGCGCCTTACACGATACGGGGCTGGACGGTTAAAGCTTCGCATCGTAAGGCAGTGATCAAGTAGTTCGAGCCTCCAAAAGCGACGTGTAGGCCTCTGCATGGGAATAGCCCAATTATTCATAAAATTCACAGTCACTTATCGCAGTCGATGAAAATTTTATTATTAAATATATTAATTAGTACTAACATTATCATTATTATCATTGCAATTATCATTATCAATAAATACACACAGTCTTATTAAGAATGAACGTCGTATAAGTTATATATATATATATATATATATATATATATATATATATATATATATATATATATATATATATATATATATATATATATATATATATATATATATATATATATATATATATATATATATAGTTATAATAATTGTTATTGACATTATCGTTATTATCATTGTACGCCTAATTATCATTATCAGTACATACAGACAGTCTTATTAAGAATGTAATTCGTATAAGTTGCATATACATATATATATATATATAAAGACATTAAAAATAGAACTTTAGTTCATTCGGGTTTCATATATATATATATATATATATATATATATATATATATATATAATTACATACATATGGTAGGACATATGAAGCCCAAATGAGAAATTCGTCATACAGGCTTCGTATACTTCCTACATATGGCTATGTTGTTTAGCTGGTAACTAACCATCATAAGCGTAGCCCGGAAAACGATGGCCCCAAACAAGTTGCATAATTATCTTTTCCTCTAAATATCTTGGTCGATGCACAGAGGCGTAGCAATGGATTGTGCATGTGGTGCAAAGCACAAGGGCCCACGATGCAAGGGCCTGCCTGGGCCCCCACAGGGCCAAGGCCCGGTTGCTCAATTACTTAAAGCAAAATAGCCAAAGTTCAGTTTGCATAAGGGCCCTCAGAAGGTTAGCTACGCCACTGTCGATGCATGTTATTTTAACGCAGTTAAAGACTGCGAAAATAATTCTTTCTACTCTTTAAGGCTCCAGATCATTAAACCGGATATTGTTACGGCATTGCTAGCTACACTGAAACAACAACAAAAAATAAAATTGGAACAAAAACTTAATTATTTCGAGTTTTTGGCACAGTTAGATCAAGTGCTCCGCAGCTATCGTAAATCAGTTTTACTTCCTTCGGCGGGGAAACACCGGTGCTGCCATCTGTCGCCCAGTCCACCCAAGTCTCTTGCTTCTGATTCCTTGTAACTCCTTTCCAGCCAATGTCCTCGTATCTTCTTCCCGCTCCACTGTTCCAGCTGACGTGGACGTCCGTTCTACCTTGCCGAGTAAGACCTCTGATCATCCAGGCGTGACGCTGGCTTGGGTTTAGTGCGCTACGCGTAATACTGTCGCCAAATCTATCCGCTTCGCTGGGTTCGCGCTTTTGTCGCCAGATGACGTCCTCCGTCTTCGTAGACTGCCAGAAATCAACACCAAAACTGGTGTCACCACCTCGTGTACCGTCAGCATTCCTACCACCACCACTACCACCACCACTACCACGATTATCATCACCATGTGTACCACCACTGTACACGGCAAGACTTGACATACCACCGGTTTGCATATCACTGGGTCCATATGGAATGTTACTGAATCCAGAATAAGCTCCGAACGATCCACGGCCAAGGACATCACGGTGGTAACTAAAGCCGTTAGTACCATCGCCATGGTTACCGTCGGCACGTGACCGGTCTTTAGTCTGATTTCCGGTGTCGATTTGTGACGTCTCATTCCGCGCAGCCGATACGTGGAAGTCGGAAGTCGTGGACGAAACGACGTCATTCGGATTCCGGCGACGTCGGCGTCTACCGGAAGTGGTGCTGTCGGTCGTTTCCGGTGGCGTCTTCCTTTTGCGAGCGAACCCTGGAGGCGCTTGGCTTCCTGGGATACATCCAGTTATTCTTACTCGCTTTCTCAACGGACTTTTTGTTCCACTTAGCGGATTAGTTTGCTCAACAGTCGGGGCTAACAAACCTCCATCAGACCGATTGTCTCCGTCGAAAATTAGTTCTGAGGGACAGAACGGAAACGACGGATTATCTACCACTTTCGGTGGGTGATAATACGTTGAGATGCTGGGGTTTTCACGATCATTTGATTCAATTACTGATCCATCCTTTTGAGTATCTGAAAAGAGAACATGATTCGCAGTGAGTAAATTTTAAAAAATGTAGCTGTGAATTTAATACAATACGTGCAAATGGACTATGTTCTTCATACGGTATCTTTGGACAACCCGTCTGATTTGACGCAGCGCTCGTGAAAAGCTGGTGCCTTGCGCGTAGCTTTTGAAAAGCTTTAGAAATTTAAAGTTTACGATTACGATTACGATTAGGACTAAATGTAAATATCTCAGCCACACAAAACTACGTCAGTCTAATCAGCTCGATTACTGTCGCTATATAAATCAAATCCGATAGAGCCAGGATGTTTGGTGAGGCTCTTACGCAGGTTTTAACATTTTGGAAACTGTAGTTAAGCAACATAGAGCCAGGTTAGTACTTGGATGGTTGACAGACAAACGCTATGAGTGATAGGGTTTAAGGAAAGTTGCTCTATTGGGATCACGACGTGCTCTTAATTCTCTGATCCAAAATCGATTATTTTGCTATTTGGTACTTTCCGCTTTTAAGAAGAATCTGAACTTGCGAGGCTACTTAAAAGGAGCTAAATAAATGTATGAGGTTATTGCATGCACTCCACATTTAGAGACAAATCTAAACCGGAAACTGATGTCGGAAGCTGTTAATGACTCGATGAAGGTTTGAAGTCTGTAAAACGAAGTTATTACACCCTCACTTCTTTTCCTATTTCCCCTATTCCAACATTCGTTTATTACAGAAGCGAGAACGCTATATAAATGCCCAAATGCTCGGACTGTCGTTATAAGATTAATGTCGGGAACATTGACATTAAGTGTGAACATTACAGAAAAGAGAGACCATTACAGAAAATAGAGAACATTACAGAAAAATAAAGAACATTACAGAAAAGAGAGAACATTACAGAAAAGAGAGAACATTACAGAAAAGAGAGAACATTACAGAAAAGAGGGAACTTTACAGAAAAGAGAAAACACTACAGACAAGAGAGAATATTACAGAAAAGAAGGAACATTACAGAAAAGAGAGAACATTACAGAAAAGAGAGAACATTACAGAAAAGAGAGAACATTACAGAAAAGAGAAAACATTACAGAAAAGAGAGAACATTACAGAAAAGAGAGAACTTTACAGAAAAGAGAAAACATTACTGTTCGTCTGATGTCCTTCAGTAACATCTTCGACTACTTCTAAGGTCACGCTGCAACTTCTGGCATCGACTTTTGTCGTACTGTCGGCCATCTTGGCGGTCACACAACGACAACCTCTGCTCTTCTTCGGCTTCTTTCTTTCTGCATTGCTTGTCTTGGATCGCTGAGGCGTGACTTCCATCCTATGATTCCAGGAAGACAATAATCCAGATGTTATGATGCTATAGTTATATGAGCAGTGAAGCGAATCGCTAGTACAGTAAAGAATGCAAAGACAAGATCAGGTTAAGTGAGTGAGTAAGTAAGTAAGTAAGTAAGTAATGCATTTGTTAACACGCCATATAACTTCATCGACTGCGCGAGGAATCGTAGGTGTGTAAGACGATTCAAATAGGTCTTAAGCCAGTTTACCAATATGTTTAACGAGATATTGTTGTGGGTAATGTAATCAGGGAGACTATTCCATATGACTGGTGCAAGGCTAGGAACAAGAAAAGGCGCTCTTCGCCCGGTCCAATTGTCCCCGCGATGAGTTATTTCTGAGCTGTGCGCTCTTTTACCGATCTGTAATGTAATGTAATAATTACTTTATGTGGCGCCTCTTAAAGACATCTGCGGAGAGGGGTTCTCATGAAGTCCAACCACAGGGAACATACCAGTCGAAGTCCTAAAGAAGGTCTTGTTGCTTCTCGTGCAGTGAGAAGTCTATATATGGAAGTAGGCCTACGAATCTCTTCAAAGGCAGACCGCACTGAACACACCTAACTTAGCCTGTCTTACTTTACCTGACCTTATCTAACCTTGTGTTTGGCCTAACACATACAGGATTACAAAAACTATCTACCTATGAAGTACCTAGCTACCTACACTTAGAATAGCCACCGGAAAGCTTGTTCAATCAAGTGGAACCAACAGGTGGACTCGGATGGGTGCACGTACATACATAACCTAAATTTAGCCTACCTTACTTTACCTTACCTTATCTAACCTTATGTCTGGTCTGGAAAACACAGGATTACAAAACTGAGTACCTACAAAGTACATAGTGTCTACACCTAAAACAGCAGTAAGTCACCGGAAAACTTGTTCAACCATGTGGAACCAGCAGATGGACTGGGATGAGTGCACGTACAGCCCTCTACCAAAATGACATAGCTCTTTATAAATGGCGTATACGGTGCACCCATCTCGATTGTAACCGCCAAGGTCAATTTTCGTTTCCAATTACAGATCGATTTTCCAGTAGTTCCGTTCGTCCGTTTCCTTGTCTGTCTGTCTGTCTGTCTGCTTCTTGCTGTCCCTCTTCCTCCGGTCCAATCGTTCCCGCGATGAGTTATTTCTGAGCTGTGCCCTCAAAGGGAAATAATATCAGACAAATATCGGATGATGAACCATGCTTCGGCAATTGTCGACTATGTAAACGGAAGCGTTCATGGAAGCAGATTGCCGCATACAGACAGACAGACAAGCAGACAGACAGACAGATGGACGGCTGGACGGAGAGACAGACAGAACGACATACAGACAGAGAGATGGACAGAAAGACAGACAGACAGACAGACAGACAGATAGACAGACAGACAGACACAAAAGACAGACAGAGGGACACACACACATAGATAAGGTGGACCAATCCATCACTCGAAAGCCGTCTGAGAATAGATGACAAACGCATCAACACAATCATTTAGGCGCTATATAAATCTCCAAATGCATGCAAAATGCATATAGATAGACTGCAGGCTGTAATCAGAATAAGTAACGAGCCAGAATGGTCCAGTTTAACATGAAAACAATACCATCTTTGAGTGAAAACTTTGTCGCCATATCTCTTGAACATAAACTTTCAAGGCAACCCTTACACAGCGAAACATCGGCCTGCCCTACATTTTTAAAGTATGTCTTTACGTCTCACAGAAATATGCAGCGTAAAGGCCTATAGGGCTGTGCTTAAGTAGGCCTATATTACAAGGCGAAGAACAACATCCCAAGAATAACATTCCACTGGACCGAAAAGCCCAAGTTGCTGGGAGTTCTGGTTGCTTGGAATGTTCAAGGACGCATTCTGTAAGACAAAAGCCTTCACGTTATGACAGCGTAAACGTCTGCCGCCCTATGAGGTAGAGACCTAGCATAATGAACTAGGCCTGTGTATACGGTATGCAGAACTTCGATGAAAGGATAACCTATCTGTGCAACAGCAAAACTGAAATATGCAGCTGTGAATAAAATTTGCGTTTATTTTCCCAAGACTTTCTTCCAAATATTTACTAAATCTATAGGATTTTGGTTTTAGTTAAAATACTGAGATTTTGTGCAGCGATAATTTCTCTTGAAAATGCTCTGAATTGATTTTTAGTTTTACTCAACAACAAACAACAACAGCAGAACAGAAGAACACTAACAACAACTATAACGACAACAATGGCAACAGCAACAACACCGTAATCGTGTTGTCGCAACATTATGGCAATAGTTGATGTTGTACCAAGAGTTCTGGTCGAATTACGAACTCCGACTTATCGGAATTCGGCCTGGCTTCTCCAATGGATTATGATTGTGGATTGCGATTTTGCCTTGAAGCGACCATTGACTGATGCTTTGGCATTGTGATAACGGCGCTATAGAAGCCTTTAGATTAGATTAGATTACAACAGCAACAGATTGACGTTGCAGCTACAACAACAACTGTTGTTGATGTTGTACCAAAGAACAGCAACACAATGACGTTGCAGCTACAACTGTTGTTGATGTTGTACCAAAGACAACAGCAGTGCTCAGAGGCATAAGATCAACAGCCATGATGTCATTGCAGTTCCTCCATCGGAAACGGCGTCCGCTGGGGCCAACAATTGCATTAACGGCCGTGCGTTTACTTCACAACACCGGATCAGAGATATGAAATATGCACCAACGTAGCAAGGCATTAAGTGTAACGATGCGATTCGTTTTTGTCTCTGCATAGGATAAACTGAAGTTTATCTTTTGTACTGAGCGATGATAGCGATAATCTGCGACCGTTCTGCGTGTGTGGTGTGGTGCCAAATCGGTGCCAAGGCAAAGACCGTTCCGACTCGGTCCACTTTTGACACAACATAGTTAGGCAGATTTTTAGATATCCAGTTATCATGTTAGAAAAATCTGATGGGAAACAATATTTTAGAAGTGGAAAAGTAGAAGCTCAAGCAATCTGTGCTCATGAAGTCCTAATTAGGATAAAATATGATTATGACGAATAAAACGCCATCAAACGATATACAGCAGTTCTATTTTAAGAAACTGTTCTACGTGACAAGACGCGGAACTCTCACAATTTTTGGGGGGCTGTTTTCGCCCGGGGCCTCATTTGGCTTCACAGCCGGTTTTCACCAGTAGCGACACGTCACAAGTATCGGAAATCCGATTTCCGGCCTGTTTTCTGAGAACATAGTTCGCAGAAACTGATAAGAACTCGTCGGTTCCGTATCGGTAAATGCGTCGCTTTCCAAGAAAACGATCGTTAGCTTACACGCGGTGTTTAATGGACGCATCCGAAGCACTCGGTGATTCTCTTGTGCATTTTCCAATTCTAGGCCAGAAACTTCTTTTAAAAACGACATTGGATAACGCGAAGTGCATAAACAGATGGGTCGGTTTTGCTGGCAGAATCTTTTATTCATTTTTCTTTAGCGTTCAAAACGCATTATGGCGTTTCATATTCTGAAGATCTTAATTTAGCTAATTGGCTTAATTAGCCTGTTTTATGAACTACTCTGTGACAGTTAGTCAGCCGATATCCGATTTGGATTAGGTTAGAATAATAAATTATATTGTTCTGCGTAACTTAATGGCCCTACATAAGCATGTAAACAAATATACAAGCATCTCGAAATAAAGTGAATTGCTAATTCGTTGTCTTGTCTTTGTTCCAGTGCATGTAACAATTGTTCCAATTGTTCCGCATGTGCTGCAGTTAACGAAGAACTATACAGCGCCCTTTTCTCGACATCGGCCGAGCTCTGGCACTCACTGTAACCTGAGGGTCGCGGGTTCGAATCTGCCTCAAGCCACTGCGTAGCGATCTTGAACAAGTTGCTCACCTAGAACTGTCTTTGAGGAAGGCAGTGGGAAGTCACCTCACTCGCCTCATCCCTGGGTGGCAAAAAGCCAATGGACCTGCCTTCGGGCAGAGAACTCATAATCATCATCATCATCATCATCATCATCATCATCATCATCATCATCATCATCATAATCATCATCATAATCATCATCATAATCATCGTCATCGTCATCGTCGTCGTCGTCGTCGTCGTCGTCATCGTCATCGTCATCGTCATCATCATCATCATCATCATGGCACTGTATAAATCGTCTTATTATTAAAGATATATATGTATGACAAAATCTAATATCGACTGACTTTGTGTCGTAGGCTTTGTCGATTTTATCTGATGTTTCGTTCTCTGTGACGTCACATCCGCTCTCCAATCGGAATCTGGTCCCTGCCTGCGCCAATTTCTCGCGGTTCTTTTTGGAATTATTTATCGGCGTTTCTTCCGGAGGTTCCGCCATATCTCGCTGGTAGTTCGGAATTACTAGAATCGTTTCTCTGTTTCTTGTCTTCCTTTCGTGTTTTCGGCAGAATGTCTCATTCTTGTCGCTGTTTTCCGTTCGATTTGCTGAATTTCTTCCGCGTATTGTGCGCCGATTTCTTTTCTCGTTGCGTTTTTCATCTGCTACTTTAGTTCCTTCTATCTTCGTATCTTCATTGTGGTCCCCTTTCATTTCAGCGTCGGCTTCATCGTTTATTTTTCCATCTTTTCCACTGTCGAAATTCGCCCGCAGTTCTTCTTCATCTTCTTCCTTTCTTTCCCTCAATTCCATCTTAATCTTTTCTTCCATCTTGACTTCCTTCCGTGTCTCGTTCACCTCTACTCTGCTCAACTGATCCCCAGACAGACTCTCTTTCTTTCCTCTTTCTTTAACCCTCGCAGCGCCACGTGTTCGGTGCGATATCTCCAGCACGCGACTCTCCCCTTCCCGTCGGCCGCGAGGCTGGCTGTCGGCGCTTCCTTTACAGTCCGCGATCCTCTCCATCTTCACATTCATTCCTTTCATCAATCCATCCACAGCCTCTACGACCTCCATCGATTGTTCCGTTTCCATGTACAGTTCTCCGCTGTCAATTATCGTCGTGGAATCCTCATCGTCTATCGGTTGAACGCGGCCCTGGAAAGGCTTTTCCACCACTCCCTTCTTCGCTCCGCTCCCTTCCTCCGTTACCCTCTTCCATCCATCCACTATTGCGTCGTTCTCAGATCGACGATGTTGATGACTTCCATCTTTGATTTGCGCCTTCCCGGCATTCCGCGCGCGTCGTCGGCGGGCGCCATCTTGATTAAGATGGCCGTCCGTTGCCGACAACGATTCGCTTTTCGGTTTCGCTTCTGCTTTTGATGTTTTTCTTTCGGTCGATGTTCTTCGTCTGCGGTTCTTTCTCGTCGGAAGTTCTTCCGGATTCTTGTTTCTCGCGCCATGTTCTTCCTTTCTCGCTTGGTCCCCGGTGACGTCAGTTGTGACGAGTTTGTTCGGACTTCCGGTGCTAATCTAAACAAAATTAGCCGAAGAACTGAGATGTAATTCTAATCGTTATTCTGCATCTGATCTGTAAATAAGATTAGATTAGATTTAATCTAATCTAATGACTTCTATAGCGCCGCTGTTATATTGCCCAATCGATGGTTGCTTATAAGTCAAGAACTATGAAGGCCAGTTGCCTAAGATGTAAAAATTCAGATGTTGATGAATGAATGAATGGATAAATGAATGAATGAATGAATGAATGAACTGACCGATCGATCACTGAGTGAGTGAATGAGTGAGTGAATGTGAGTGAGCGAGGGAGCGAGCGAGTGGGTGGGTGAGTGAGTGAATGAGTGAGTGAGTGAATTAGCCAGTCAGTCAATCAGTCAGTCAATCAGTTAGTCAATCCAACAATCGACCAATCAGTCAGTCAGTCAATCAAATTTTCGTCAATTATTTAATCAATTCAGTTATGTCCTCAATTTAATCAATAAATTAAACGATCAACGAATCAAGGAAACACGAACGAGCCTCAAATCTTCCTAACAACCACCATCATCCTCCATCATCCTTAACAACGATTTCCATGGATTGGGTTCTAACGGTCGATGATTTCGAAAAGCCCTGTGGGGAATCAAACCTCAGACGCTACAGCGTCGAAAGGCCAATTGAACATCAGTTCCACTGTCCGTCCTGTGGTACGTCGCTTCATCTACCTCTCTTCCTCTATGTGTCTCTGCCTGTCTTCCTCTATGTGTCTCTGCCTGTCTTCCTCTATGTGTCTCTGCCTGTCTACCTTTATGTGTCTCCGCCTGTCTTCCTCTATGTATCTCTGCCTGTCTTCCTCTGTGTCCATGCGTGCATATCTGTCTTTATATGACCTAGGAATACGTTCTTTCAACGACAATGTCGATTATCGATAACCCTTCTCCGGAAAAACATTTCCTGAAGTTTAGACGAGACGAGAAATCGTCATCATCATCATCAGCAGCAGCAGCAGCAGGGACATCATCAGCATCAGCATCATCATCATCATCATCAGCAGCAGCAGCAGCAGCAGCAGCAGAGACAACATCAGCAGCAGCAGTAGTTGCGCGTATTCGACGATTCCAGTAGCAGCTAGTCACGCCAACGGATGGCGATCCCTGGTTTTACTACGTAGGAAAAACATGTAGACCTAATACAGCGCGAAGATACACGCTGTACATCCTTCACAGATTATATGAATATACTACGCATATGTACATAGATATGTATGTATGTATGTATGTATGAATGTACGTATGTATCTATGAATGTATGTGTGTATGTATGTATGTTTTGTGGAACATTTTTGACTACCTATGTAATCATCAAGACTTTCCGCACGAAATATATGTATGAATTATATGTATGCATGTATATCTGTATGTATGTATGTGTGTAGGTAGGTATGTATAATGTATGTATGTATGCATATGTATATGCATGTATCTATGATATATGTATGTGTATGTATGTATGTATAATATATGTATGTAGGCCTTATACAGTATGAGTATGTGTATGTATGTATGTGTGTATGTATGTATGTAGGTAGGTATGTAAGTATGAACGCATAGTCATCTCTCTTATTAACTCACGTCACTATGTCTTTTCATCCTTTCCTCTCGTTTACACAATTTCTCAAGCTGTAAATATTTGAATCGTTGTTTTCTTTTCTCTCATTTCTTGCCTAAGGTCTTTTATTTACTAGGCAATTGTTTTATTTATTGACCATAGAGTTCCCGTCTTAGATCTTCACGACTTGTTTATTGGCATCGCCGACGGATTATTTCAGTCACTGCACATCTTGCAGCGATCTCTCGAGCCTGTTCACAACAACCTCTGCAGTTCACAATGAAAGCCGTGTTTAACGACCCATTTTATTGCAAGGCATTTGGCGTTTGCAGCGATCTCTACCCTGCATTTAACGGCGTTTGTTGCAGAACATTTTGCTCGTCAAAGAACCTGATTCAGCACCGATCGTTCATCCTGTAATCCGATTGCTGGTAATTAAAGATGACAGGTATGGGACTACACGGAGGGATACGTGAGCTGAACGTAGTCGGCGACTTGTGAAGCAGATTAACCTGATCCGCGTGTTCACCCTTAATCCTTTAAGACCGTCGGACGCGAAAATAAATGGGGCAGACATGCCGCGGATTTTCGGTAGCAGCAGAGAAAACGCGTTCTTTTAAAGCAGGGCGACCGTGTATATATATGTGTGATGTATGTATGTATGTATGTATGTATGTATGTATGTATGTATGTATGCACGGTATTGTAAACCGCCTGTATTACGTACAGGCAAACGCGCTTATATTCTGCGCTGCTTAGGCTGTCACGTGTGATTCAAAATTCATGTGATAATAATAATAATAATAAATAATAATAATAATAACAAGTAAATTCTAAAGCGCCGGTGTCTAGTACAAAAGGCGTCAACAGATGTCACACCAAAGCAATCAGGTTAATATTCAGAAGGTCAGTCCACATAACAGAGAGGCAGCCTGTGGTGGATAAGCAATTTGAAACGGGTAGTCTTAAGTTGAGAACGAAATGATACAAGCGACTGAGCAGAACGAGTAAGGTAAGGTAAAGTCGGCATCAACGGCTCTGGCAGCCGTAAGATGTCGTTAAACATGAACAGTGGTGAAATTGCTCTTCCAGAGGTAGTGGATCTCAAAAGTTTTCAAATCTAAAAGCTGAGCCAATAAGGCGAATCTTTGCAACGTATACTCGCAATTTGCTATTCGGCTGAAACATAAAATGCGTGACACACGATGCGTTTCGTCAATTCTTGCGACGAAAAATACATTTATTTTCAAATGAGATCAAGAAAGATTGTGAAAATCTCAAAACTGCAGAAGAAACGCTACTTCGCAAATACCCAATCATGCAAGAGTTTTACTTAAACTCGTGTTGTCTTCAGTTAAAGTTGAAAAATGCTAATTGGGTTTCCGTATTCAGGTGACTGGTCTCCTTTTTGATGTGGCATAGGTCATAATTTTTAAAAAGCGAATCTCAAATCATAGATGCCGTATATCAGCCCAGGTTGCACCCGGCTGATTTCAACCACTAACAGTAGATACTATTGATGCATGAAATTATAGAATCTCCATTTAGGCAACTTGAAAGCGTTTGCATTCTAATTTATCAAACTTTCTTCCCAAACTTTCTTGACCTGGAACCGAACCCTTCTTGTCTATCGATTTCGTTCTGAGCGCCTTGAATAAGCTGATTCCCGCGACTTAACTTTCGTTGGGGGCTGTAGGAATCTCGAGTTTATGATTACGAATACGATTGACCGCATTCTATAAAATATTACAGATAAATTAAAGTAAGGTTAGGTCGAACGTGAACTGCCATGACAGACATAAGATTTCGTTAAACACTAGAAACTACTGCACGTGTGTGTGCGTGTGTGCGTGTTAGCTTAGATTGGCCCAGCTAGTCTAGATGCAGGCCAATCTTTTAGTCACGCTTGCAGGATGCCTCGTGCTATTGGCTAATTACTAATTTTCGTGATGTTTTGAACATTTCATGACCTACTTGTTTATTCGAACTTCAATCGACAAAATATGAGCAGAACTTTCGATTTCATAATTGGTTTTAGGCAATGATAAAATAAATCACCAAACAATCGATTTAATGTAGTACTGGCTTAATGCGCCCATCCAAAAATCACAGTCCTATAATGACGCCATGGGACGAAATACCCATAAATTAGGCAAAAGAAGCACCAGAAAATGACGATTTGACAATATATTTAAGTGAATCGAGAAAATAACGAACTGACAATATATTTAAGTGAATCGAGAAAATGAAGAACTGACAATATGTTTAAGTGAATCGAGAAAATAACGAACTGACAATATATTTAAGTGAATCGAGAAAATAAAGAACTGACAATATATTTAAGTGAATCGAGAAAATGACGAATTGACAATATATTTAAGTGAATTGAGAAAATGACAAAATGACAATATATTTAAGTGAATTGAGAAAATGACAAAATGACAATATATTTAAGTGAATCGAGAAAATGACGAACTGACAATATATTTAAGTGACTCGAGAAAATGACGAACTGACAATATATTTAAGTGAATCGAGAAAATAACGAACTGACAATATATTTAAGTGAATCGAGAAAATGACGAACTGACAATATATTTAAGTGAATCGAGAAAATGACGAACTGACAATATATTTAAGTGAATCGAGAAAATAACGAACTGACAATATATTTAAGTGAATCGAGAAAATGAAGAACTGACAATATATTTAAGTGAATCGAGAAAATAACGAACTGACAATATATTTAAGTGAATCGAGAAAATGAAGAACTGACAATATATTTAAGTGAATCGAGAAAATGAAGAACTGACAATACATTTAAGTGAATCGAGAAAATGACGAATTGACAATATATTTAAGTGAATTGAGAAAATGACAAAATGACAATATATTTAAGTGAATCGAGAAAATGACGAACTGACAATATATTTAAGTGAATCGAGAAAATGACGAACTGACAATATATTTAAGTGAATCGAGAAAATGACGAATTGACAATATATTTAAGTGAATCGAGAAAATGACGAATTGACAATATATTTAAGTGAATCGAGAAAATGACGAATTGACGATATATTTAAATGAATCGAGAAAATGACGATTTGACAATATGTTTAAGTGAATCGAGAAAATGAAGAACTGACAATATGTTTAAGTGAATCGAGAAAATGAAGAACTGACAATATATTTAAGTGAATCAAAGAACTGACATATAAGGAAATCGATGTAGCTTTGTTTTGTTAGTTGTTTACCAAGAACTTCACCCTATCAAGCGCTGTCTGGACGGGTGTAGCGGCCTACATGTACACTGGACCAACAATGTCTAGACATCGAGTCTCTTATTTCACGTGTTGGGCTGGATCGAATTAATTTCTGGTCCAATTAAAAGGTCTAGTAGGATCTTTGTTTTAACAAGGTGTTGACGACCTTCCGAAGTTATCAGTCGATCTGGCTTCAAACAGTTGACTCCCCGATTTTTATACCGTAGCGTTAAGTAAAGAAAAGACACAAGACTTGTCCGATTTTTGGTTATAATGGCTTCACTTGAAGCGACCATCGATTGACGCTGTGTATTATGATAACGGCGCTATAGAAGTCATTAGCTCAGATTGGACAGGCCTGCGATACTGATATTTGGCGGATATTATACTTCCTAGGCCTCGTAGGCCTGTGTATACAGGAACTGAGTTGCATATTATGAGAACGAATTCATGCGGATGATCTGTATGGTCCAATTATGTACAGTCTGTTTATTCCGATGTCACAGAAAGTCATGTCGCGTGCGGATATACTATTCACTGCAGCGTTATATATATATATATATATATATATATATATATATATATATATATATATATATATATATATATATATATATATATATATATATATATATATATATATATATATATATATATATATATATATATATATATATATATATATATATATATATATATATATATGCACGATCCTTAAACACTGTATGTGCTTGAATATACATGAATATACATGTATCAATGTATACGAGCTGTGTCTATGTGAATCCTGTATACATATATAAACCATATATGCGCATATGTATCTATATATTTTTGTTTATGCATACACCCACACTGTATATGTATATGATGCATGTATGTATATATGTGTATGTATATGTGTATGTATATGTATACATTAGCTGAGTAATCAACTATTCAGGCCAATATGACGAGACGAGACTGCGTTGCAGTGTGTTTCCGATACACACAGTTCGTGTCTGAAAGAGAAGGGCGGGAAGAACACACGGAAAATGAGATAGACGGACAGACAGACAGACAGACAGACAGACAGACAGACAGACAGACAGACAGACAGACAGACAGACAGACAGACAGACAGACAGACAGGCAGGCAGGCAGACAGACAGACAGACAGACAGACAGACAGACAGACACAGACACACAGATACACAGACACACACAGAATATACTGATGTAAGGATAGAAGGATGTGCAGTGATACAGAAATGCAGACATACATGCAGACATACATGCATACATGATACATACACACGTACGCACATACACGAGATTGCGTGCTGATCGTCCGCTTTCTATAGCGCAAGATTTGCTCAGACGAGGTCATGAACTTTACTTGGATTCGAACCCAGTTATAAACTCTGCTTTTAGACGCGTCCGTTTATCTGGGCCACGCATGCGCACGCATGCTTCTCGTCATCGCATCTTCTTGCTCAGCTGCTGGACCCAGACGCTGAGATGACTAGCAGACGAACACGTAAACACCGGCGGCTCTAATCCAATACGACGGATGGCGCACACATCCTCAATGCCAACAACAGCGCACACATCTCAATCGATTCCGAGACAGAACGATAGGTGGAGCCACTGACAAGCTCTGGTCCAGTAATTACAATATTTCTACGGACTATAGCAGGGGCAGGAAACGAATGGAAGTCACACGTGAAGACAGTGAGACACGCAGAAACACAGAAAGGGAGTGTCAGCTCATTTTATGAACACGCTGTATAGGATGACGCGGGGAAATTTAAACGCGCTTGCAGTTCTGTAATTGTTATTTGAAATTTGTATAGCGCCTCTTTAAGAGAACCTACTCGGAGGCGCTCTCTGCGCTAACGATGTTTAAAGGTAATTGATTTCAATTCATTTCCAGAATTTCATTCTGGAATACAGTCGCAGACATGCGAAGTGTGGTAGATTTTGTCTAAACTTTTCCCTGTATATCTGTATGGATTTAGACAAACAGGTCTGGACTTCATCAGACAAGATTCGAATGTGGGCCGATAGATATAAAATTTGTTTGCGTCTGTATAATCAGTTGAATTTAGGTGCATTTGAAAGAGGGTTAGTGTATTCCCGTGAATTATAAATATGGAGAAACTGTACATTGACAGTGTATATGCTGACGTTATTATTTTTTATTTATTATTATTATTATTATTATTGTTGTTGTTGTTGTTGTTGTTATTATTATTATTATTGTTGTTGTTGTTGTTGTTGTTGTTGTTGTTGTTGTTGTTGTTATTATTATTATTGTTGTTGTTGTTGTTGTTGTTGTTGTTGTTGTTGTTGTTATTATTATTATTATTATTATTATTATTATTGTTGTTGTTGTTGTTATATTATTATTATTATTATTATTGTTGTTGTTGTTGTTGTTGTTGTTATATTATTATTATTGTTAATATTATTATTATTACTATTATTATTATTATTATTATTATTATTATTATTATTATTATTATTATTATTATTATTAACGTATAACAACTGACCTGGGAATCGCAGGTTTCGCAGAGGCAAAATGGCGGCGACGCTGAGATGAGACCTTGTTCGAAGAGGAACTTGAGTGGTCGATTGTAGTGCTTGATCGATCTCTTCCAGTCCTTGGCGTTTCTCCTGCCGCTGACCGACTGGAATTCGTTCGGCGTCATCCAGGTGTTGTTCAGAAGGACGCAGGATCCTCGACTTCCGCTTCGAAGATCGTCGAGTCGAAGATGTGCCAGGTTCAAGCCGCAGCTGACATCCAGCATGACCGCCATCGTGGAAGAGGTCGAAGAGGTCGAAGAGGTGAATAGGGCGGAAGAGGTGGAAGAGATTGAAAGGGTGGAAGATGTGGAAAGGGTGGTAGAGGAGGAAGAAGTGGAAATTGTGGAAGAGTTGGAAAAGGTGGAAAGAGTGGAAAATGTGGAAGAGGTGGAAAGGGATGTGGAAGGGGTGGAAAGAGTGGAGGAGGTGTGAAAAGAGGAAGATGTGGGAGAGGTGGAAAGAGATGCGGAAGAGATGGAAAGAGTAGAGGAGGTGGAAAGAATGGAAGATGTTGGAGAGGTGGAAAGAGATGTGGAAGAGGTGGAAAGGGCGATAGCACTGAATTCCGTCGTCACGTGTCCTTCATCCAGGCATCCACCAGTCGTCTCAGTTTTTCCACTTCCCTCAGTGGGCGTCGAATCATCGACCTTTGACCTTAAGCGCTGCTGTTGATTTCGGGTCACGATGACTCGAGGCTGAGATTTAAAACTCGATGACCTTTGGGTCTTCGAGGTCAGGTCATTCCTCCGAGTTCTCGGTCGACCTGGACCTCTGGCTACAGCATCCGACTGTTGCATCACGCCTCCAGCATCGACTCCCTGTAATAATAATAATAATAATAATAATAATAATAATAATAATAATAATAATAATAATAATAATAATAATAATAATAATAATAATAATAATAATAATAATAATAGTAATAATAATAATAATAATAATAATAATGATTATGATGATGATGATGATGACGATGATAACAATAACAATACTCCCACTACTACTACTACTACTACTACTACTACTACTACTACTACTACTACTACTACTACTACTACCACAGAAGTCCTTGAAAATCGCGATACAAATACTCAGATTCTGGATATATATATATATATTATATATATATATTCGTTCACAGTTACATTGGGATTACATTGACACCTTAACGTATATTTAACTGCGCACTCCACTCTACCTGCCTAAGTGTGCTGGAGCTTCACAAAAATGAGAAATTCCTACCACGAATCCATGGATTATTATTACTGCGAAAGTCCAAGTGTCGCGAAGCCCGATCGATTGAAGGGGCGAAAGCAATTAGCATGCGCACAAAAGTCACAATGATCAGCGACGATCATAGACCAAGTCATACATACGTACACTCGCCAACAGCAACGCATGCAGCCTCCCAATATCATATACATACATACACACATACATACATACATACATCATACATACATACATACATATATACATACACATACATACATACACACATACATGCATACATACATACATCATACATACATACATACACACATATATACATACACATACTTACATACACACATATATGCATACATACAAACATACATGCATGCATACATACATGCATACATATATGTATATATATTAGATCCTGTAAATATTACCAATGTGCAAACTATGAGGTCGGAATTATAAGCGAAATGGGAACAGCCTACTTACATATTGACGGCCTATATATCCATAAACAGAACATATTGTAGAAGCATACACGCTGATCGATTAAACCTCACGAATGCATCGCCATCTCACACATAGACGTCTATCTGTCATACATAATAACCTATTTTTAACCTATTTTAGTATTATGTACATACATGTATATGCACATCGAATGACGTCATCTGTATACGTGTAGAAAACAGAACATGCAAGCATGCACGAGGCTTTGTCGTGTTGTAGGCATTCGGTAATAGGATATGCCGACGCAATGCAAATACGATCCACGACGCTAGGCTATCAATGCATATATACAGCACGCATTCACAGTAACTATGCTTTTATATAAATGCATATATATGTACATATACACATGGATATATTTGAATAGGCCTATTTATGCAAATTTATGCAAATTTATGCAGCGTGCATGCTGTCGAAGCTTGTGTAAGGTCTATGTATTTATTCAGTGAAACTGCTTCTGTTTTGCTATTCTATGCACGGCGCAAATAAAACCGGATATAACCGGAAAAGTATGGGCTACCACGTCCACAGAAACATTCACAAGGGTATTTACACATACGCAGTGAACACACACACAAATATACACATATAGTAGGAAGCGGTGGTGTAGTGGTATGGTCTGTGCCTCGTAACCGGAGGGTAGCGGGTTTGAATTTGCCTCAAGCCACTGCATAGCGACCTTGGACAAGTTGCTCACCCACAACTGTCTGTGAGGAAGGCAACGGGAAACCACCTCACTCATCTCATCCCCGGGTGGCATAAATCCAATGGACCTGCCTTCGGACAGAGAACTCATCATCGTCACAGACCCATACATGTAGGCATGGAAACATACCTATGCGCATATGTATGGACACACAAATACGCCTTTGATAGGTTCCTCAAAGGCGCTATACAAATGTTTAGATACAGAAATCATACATATACACACATACAAAACGCTTGGGGAATTCGTTTACACGTTTACTGTTATACACAGATACCGTATACAGACAGATTTACAACATACTTTTAAAACCATATTACATTACAATACGTACTCTCTGACAGTTCACACAACTTACTAGAAGCCCTGGGTGGATACTCACTGATACTTACACCGATTGATAGGCCTATGTGTAGGCCTAAAGCGTACAAAAGCGAACCCATAGGCCTAAAGTTCAGAGTAAACACGCATAAATGCCCATCCATATATCCTTGTCTACTGATACACGCACATCATGAAAGCAGACCAATACTTATATCATACGAATATGACACACACACACACACACACACACACACACACACACACACACACACACACACACACACACACACGCACACACACACACACACACACACACACACACACACACACACACACACACACACACACACACACACATACAGGTCTAAATAATGAGTATATAGTACAGATGTATACGGATATGTCTGTAGGCCATATATCAGTATAGTATATATATATACACTGAGAGAGCCGAATGTCGAACAGAAGGTGAACGTATTCCCAAAAAGGAACTCTTATGCATATATTACATATATAAAAATATATATGAATGTATATAAATAAATATATATGGACGTGCATAATGAAGGCTGCAATCGTTATTGTACACAGTGACACATATATTTATATATTCTTATACATAGTAAAGACCTGCGCATACAAGCATGCAGAACATGTTTTTAACTGCCAGTGATCCATATTGAGGTAATGAAATAGAACTACAGGGGTGTAATTTACATACAGAGTATTTATAGACCATTGCTGTACATTACGTCACTGATGTATAGGCTATGACCAGTTTATTTATAGCTATTAATTCTCCATCCTAAAAATACATCTGTCGTGTTTGTATTTAACAGACTCCTCCGCTGCCGTATACTGGGGTGGTGCCAGTCTCAAGACCCTGGATAAAGGAGGAGGAGGAGGAGGAGGAGGAGGAGGAGGGAGGAGGAGGAGGAGGAGGAGGAGGACGAACGACGCTAATCATATTCGTTATGACAAAGTGTCGTTAAAAAGAAAGTACTACTACTACTACTACTACTACTACTACTACTGCTGCTGCTGCTACTACTACTACCACTACTACCACTACTATTACTACTACTACTACTACTACTACTACTACTACTACTACTACTACTACTATTACCACTACTACCACTACTACCACTACTATTACTACTAATACTACTAATACTGCTACTGCTGCTACTACTACTTGCATTTATCATGTATACTTATACAGTTGCTAGACATGTTGCTAACTTCTGCATATGAACAAATCTTTGCAATGAAAGTCATATGTTCAAATGCGTGCATGCATAGTTTGAACGTTCACAACAAGCAGTATAACACGTTAATAACAAGTCGCATGACACGCGGCAGTTCTTAGAGTGCTTACCAGCGCAGTATCCACAACGCCAGTCCGTGACACGAAGGCGTCGTTAAATGAGTGATATTATCTGTCAGCGTTTACGAACAGAGAGATGAATGTACCGCTTGTATAATCGAATCAACGCGATCGTCTGCTGCGGCGAGGAGAATTTGGCGCCAATGGCAACGCGCGTGACAGATGGCGCGCATCTTTGTAGTATTATATGCTACGCTTCAGCTGCTGAAGCTGGCTCGACACAACATCCGGGGCACTTGCATTTGTCACGGTATACCTGAATATTACAGCACTGTGGAACAACGCTGATGTCATGAGTCTTTATCTGTCGTGGGTTTGATATTATTTCAGACAAGATGATATAAGATTAGATCGGGTAGCGGTGGTGAATCGTAATCGTAAACTCCAAATTTCTAAAGCGCTACTTTAAACCTAAGCGCAGGGCAACAGCTTATTCACGAGCGCTGCGTCAAGTCAGAGTCCAAAGATGATGTGTGAAGAATCAAGTCCGGTTGCCTGAAGACCAGAGAGAGAGAGAGAGTCAGAGAGACAGAGAGAGAGAGATACAGACAGACAGACAGACAGACAGACAGACAGACAGACAGACAGACAGACAGACAGACAGACAGACAGACAGACAGACAGACAGACAGACAGACAGACAGACAGACAGAGACAAAGAGAGAGACAGAGAGAGAGACAGAGACAGAGAAAGAGAGAAAGGGGCAGAGGAGCTGTTAGGGTGGGTTGTGTTTAAGCTGAGAGAAATCGGAAGACTACGGAGTCGAAAGATCTGGGTAGGACTTCCTGAAATGGTGAGATTTCAGTTTTGTATGGAATACCTGAGGATTAATAGATAGAGGGGCTTTAGACAGACGATGGTTTGTGAACGATGGAAGGAATAGAGGAACGGAGAATTTGCGAAATTCAGGAAGGATCTCACTTGATAAATTCACTGAAAAATGAGCAGAGTCAAGGTCACGCTATCACTATAGAAAAACGGGTACATTTACATTTATACTCTTCTAAATAAAGATCAAATCTTAGGAAGTTAATTATAAGACATATATGCCTTTAGTAATTGGAGGGAACGATCGCCCGATCATTCGATTTGCGATATCCTTGCAAAGCCATCCAGTAGATCGTAAGTCTTTTACAGAGAGCTCACGGATTACCGATAAAGATGATCCAAAGCCAATTATTGTCGAGAGTGACCTGTGACCGGATGCAACTAGCTCTGAATTAGATACGGCCAGGTCGGCACAAAAGGCTGAAGTTAATTAAGCTAATTAAGCAGAACAGGTAAAGCAAGTCGTTAATTTAGTAGATCACCTTCAATGATGATATTTTGGCTGAAGCGCAAACGCGGCATCGGTAATCTGTCAGCTGTATGGAGAGAATCTTGGAGGAAGAAGAGTAGAAAAAGGAAGCACGGAAGGAGTGGAAGAGGAGGAGGAAGTGGAGGAGGAGAAGGAGAGAAGGAACAGGAGGAGGAGGAAGAGGAAGAAGAGGAGGAAGAGGAGGATAAGAGGAAGAGGAAGAAGAGGAGGAGGACTTATTTACAGGGGGATGACGACAAGGACAAGGAGTAGAAGACAAGGATGAATAGGACGAGGAGGATAGGGAATTAAAGGAGGAGGAAGACAAGGAGAAGAAAGATGAGGAGAAGACAATGAGGAATAGAACGAGGGTGAATTACAGGAGAAGGAGAAGGAGAAGGAGGAGGAGGAAAAGGAGTAGAAGAACAGAAGGAATAGGATGAGAAGGAGGATGAAATACAGGAGGAGGTGGAGGAGGACGTAGAGGACGAGAAGTAGAAGACAAAGAGGAATAGAACGAGGAGGATGAATTACAGAAGAAGGAGGAGGAAAAGGAGGAGGAAAAGGAATCGAAGAACAGAAGGAATAGGATGAGGAAGAGGAGGATGAAATAGAGGAGGAGGGGTCGGAGGAAGAGATTATGCACTCTCTCGAAATATGTTGTCTTCTTATAGACTTTCGCGGGGGCAGGGAGTAGCGACGGAACTGGAACATTCGTGGGTTCAGAGGTCAGAGGGTCGTTGGACGAAGTGGCTGGCGTGTTTACATCTCTTAGTTGGCGCATCCTGAGCTTGCCGTAATCATAATCGTAATCTCGAGATTTCTACAGCGCCCGACGAAAGCTAAGTCGCGGGAACCAGCTTATTCACAGGCGCTCAGTCAAAACAAAATCGATAGGCAAAAGGATTCGGTTCCAGGTCAAGATCCAGGAGTCAGGCAGAGAGACAGCGTGGCAGCTACGGTGGATAGTGTTTGGGATTGGAGCGAGAGGAGAGATAAGAGGAAGAGGAAGAATCAGGATAAGACTTTTGGAAAAGAAATTTTCCGTGCGTCTAACAGCACGCAGCAATAATGGACAATAGTGGACATCGCATCGTTATTATTGCAAAGACGCACGTAGCACTCTATGCGAAGGTGGTCCATTTTATCGACGCCATTTTGTTGCTTTCAAGTGCCGGCGCGATCGCCTCGCTTTCCGCAAACGATGCATGCAAGTCTGCGTCGGCGAATATCAGGCTAATCTCGACTGATCAGGAAGACGATCGTGGGAAAGAATTATTGCTTAATACGGGTTCAGCGATACACGACGAAAGAACGGGCAAAGAAGGGGGGAAATGGAGCAAAGGAACGAAGGATCGAGGGATGGATCGATAGATAGAAGAAAAGGTGGGAGAATTGGATGAATGAAGGAAGGTTGGAGGGAAGAAAGGAGGGAAAATATGGAGAAATGAAGCGAAGGAAGAAATTAAAGATTGACTCAAATTGGAAGAAAAACAAGAAAAATGAAGCGAAGGAAGAAAGGAAAGATTAACTCAAATTCGAAGAAAAACAAGAAAAAAATGAAGCGAAGGATGAAAGAAAGATTGACTGAAAAGGGAAGGAAACAGAGGAAGAACTGGAGAGAAGGAAGGAGTGAGGAAGGAAAGGAAAAGTAAGGAGCGAGGGATCGAAGGATGAAAGGTAAAGGATGGAGAGACGGAAAAAGGGAAGGAAGAAGCAAAGGAAGGGAAAAGGTAATTGGGTGGCGGGAGATATGTGGGGAGGAATGGAGAAAATGAATGAAACGTATAAGGAAAAGGATTGAGGGACGAGGGTATTTGTTCCCACTCTTTCTGACTCTAGCGTGCCTGGGATGTCTTTAGGCAACGTCTCATAGCAACTGTTACCATGGAAACAGTGGATCTGAGTCAAAAGTGCCTAGGACGTCTCTAGGCAAACCATAACAACTGTTGCCTTAGAAACATTTGATCGATGTCATGTAGACACAGCGTTAAATAGATTTCGATTAGGAGGGGCCAACTAGACTACCAGGTGGCGGATCAGGTCGAATAGTCGACGTCTGCCGTCCTTGAATCAAGTGTCAGAGCCGACGAATCGAATCAAAGGCAACGAATGACGACATTGGTTGCCTGGCAACTGTTAACTATAAATCCCATGAAGCGATAACATCAAATGGTTTCTGAGTTGTATGTATGAAAAACTCAAGGTGCTTCTTATTCGCTTCTCTTCAGTTTCATAGGTCACAGGTCTTTGGCAATCCCGACCATAGACTTCAAATGCTGTCAGCCATAGGTCGTTGATCTTTACGTGTCTGCCTGGGACTGTCAGTGAAAACCACGTCCAGTTGCATGAGTATCAGTCGTATGCTAGCGAGAAGAGCTTTTTGTGCGCTATTAAAAACTAAAATGAATAAACGATGCCCAAACACGCACATACGTATGAGCTAAGAAAACCGTTAGCCTTACCGCAACCATTGCGATTTTCCCATAGCCATAAACTGGTTAGGACTTGCGTAGCAATTAACTGAGCGGCTTTCTTTGAAGTGATGTTGGCTTCTTTAAGATTCGTTCAGGCGTCCATGCCACCACCACCACCACCACCACCACCACCACCACCACCACCACCACCACCACCACCACCACCACCACCACCACCACCACCACCACCACCACCACCACCACCACCACCACCACCACCACCACCACCACCACCACCACCACCACCACCACCACCACCACCACCACCACCACCACCACCACCACCACCACCACCACCACCACCACCACCACCACCACCACCACCACCACCACCACCACCACCACCACCACCACCACCACCACCACCACCACCACCACCACCACCACCACCACCACCACCACCACCACCACCACCACCACCACCACCACCACCACCACCACCACCACCACCACCACCACCACCACCACCACCACCACCACCACCACCACCACCACCACCACCACCACCACCACCACCACCACCACCACCACCACCACCACCACCACCACCACCACCACCACCACCACCACCACCACCACCACCACCACCACCACCACCACCACCACCACCACCACCACCACCACCACCACCACCACCACCACCACCACCACCACCACCACCACCACCACCACCACCACCACCACCACCACCACCACCACCACCAACAGAGATGATGCAAATGTTAGTTGCGTCGCTCTTCTTTCAATGGTTTTTTATAAACTGGAAAGAATGGCGCTATATAATTCAAACACGTCACGTCACTGCCCTAAACGCACGATCAAGATTCAGAATAAGAGAAAGAGATCACACGAAATCTCGCGAGAGTCAAATCAAAAGCCCATCGCACAGACTGGAAATACTATAACAAAGATATTCTGCGCTCGTCGGCCAAGTCGTTCAGATCGCATAGCGTAACGCGTTGACGCCGAGACAGACAGACACACAGGCAGACACTCAGACAGACAGACACGGAGACGGAGACGGAGACAGATACATGCAGAGACAGACAGACAGAGAGCCAAAATGGGGTGAAAGAAAGACGGACAGAATTTATGTATGTACGTACGTACGTACGTATGTATGTATGTATGCATGTTTGTATGTATGTATGTATGAATGTATGTATGTATGTATGTATGTATGTAAATATGCATGTAAGTATGTATTTAAGCATATAGGTATGTATTGATTGTATGTCTGTAAGTAAGTTATGTCTGTAAGTATTGTGTGTATATACATATGGTTTGTATGTCTGTATGCAAGTTAATGTGTGTATATATATGTTAATGTATATAAGCATATATTATGTATATATGTATGCATATATAATTGTAATCGTAATTGCACATTTATATAGCGCCTCTTCAAGAGAACTACTCAGAAGAGTTCCCGCTCTGATAACACAAGTCCACGATCAAATACTGTAGAATGGTCTTCCATCACTTGCAGAATAGAGTTAGAGAAAGGGCAGGAAGCTCATGTCGCATGGAGGTCTGAGCTCAGTCCGTTTGAAGGATTTTTTGAAGGTTTGAAGATCAGTCAGACTGACGGACCAACTACAGCGAAAGCACGGGATGAAGGAACAACCAGAACACCTTGTGCGGCAGAGCGAAGAGATTTACGGCCATGGAAGTGTAGCGATCCTCCCTTTACTTCGCGTTTCTGTTTGGCTGAACTAAGCTGAGAACAGCTTACTTACCTACTTACCTACAACCAGAACACCTTGTGCGGCAGAGCGAAGAGATTTACGGCCATGGAAGTGTAGCGATCCTCCCTTTACTTCGCGTTTCTGTTTGGCTGAACTAAGCTGAGAACAGCTACTTACCTACTTACCTACGACCAGAACACCTTGTGCGGCAGAGCGAAGAGATTTACGGCCATGGAAGTGTAGCGATCCTCCCTTTACTTCGCGTTTCTGTTTGGCTGAACTAAGCTGAGAACAGCTTACTTACCTACTTACCTACGACCAGAACACCTTGTGCGGCAGAGCGAAGAGATTTACGGCCATGGAAGTGTAGCGATCCTCCCTTTACTTCGCGTTTCTGTTTGGCTGAACTAAGCTGAGAACAGCTTACTTACCTACTTACCTACGACCAGAACACCTTGTGCGGCAGAGCGAAGAGATTTACGGCCATGGAAGTGTAGCGATCCTCCCTTTACTTCGCGTTTCTGTTTGGCTGAACTAAGCTGAGAACAGCTTACTTACCTACTTACCTACGACCAGAACACCTTGTGCGGCAGAGCGAAGAGATTTACGCCCATGGAAGACGACTCTGAAATATATAGCTCCCTAAGATAGGGTGGAGCAGAACCAGCCAAATAGTTACGGATCTTAAGCTCATCGGCATGAAATGCAGGTCAACCCACTGCGTAAGCAGAGATATGACCGAACTTTGGAATCCTACCGATTAACCGATCATTTGAAACAGATTGAAGTTGGCTTATACGAAACAGAGATAGAGCTATACATAGATAGCGTTACCATAGTATGTATGTGTGTGTGTATGTATGTATGTACGTATGTATGCATGCATGTATGCATTCATGTATGAATGCATGTATGCATTCATGTATGCATGTATGTATGCTTGTATGTATGTATATATGTATATATGCATGCATGTATGTATGTATATGTATGTGTATGTATGTATGAATGTGTGTGTATGTATGTATGTGTGTGTATGTATGCATGCATGTATGTATGTATGTGTGTGTATGTGTGTATGTATGTATGTAATGTTATGTTGTCTACGTAAGTAATGTATATATACATGTATATATGAACGTATCTTTGTATGGAGGTATGTATGTATGTATATCTGTATGTTTGTATGCATATATGTATGTATCTACGTATTGATTTTATGTATGTATATGTAGATATATTATTGTATGTATGCATGCATGTTTGCATGTATGTTTCCATGTATGTATGCATCTATGTATGGCTTGTATGCATGTATTTATGTATGGATTGTATGTATGTATGTATGCATGTATGTATGTATGTATGTATGTATTCATGCATGCATGCATGTGTGTATACAAGTGTGTGTATATATATATATATTTATACCTATTTATGAATGTCTGGAACGAGTCTAAGCATCTGAATATGAATATTTCTATAGCGCCTATCAGGAGCTTCTCAATATCTGTACTTGCCATCGCAGCGTCGCTCCGACGTATAGCGCAGAAACGCTTAACTGGAAATTGCCGGCAGTTCGTCTGTCTGTGCGTAAAGGCTTCCGTCGCCGTCATCAGATGAAACGTACTGACCTCTAGCGGCCGTCGTCGCTCGTTCTACGAGGCGCCTACGGCGTATTGATGCGCATCGACCGATGACTACACCAGTCTCCGAAGCAAGAGGCTGCGCATGCGCGGGTAATACTGTTAGTGACATCTATCGGTTGGCGTCGGCGACTGGAAACGAAGCCGCCTCCGCTTCTCCTTCTTCATCTTCTTATTCCTATTCTTCTTGATCGTCGACCATATTGAGAGAGCTGCGCATCTCGCGACGCAGATCATAGGAATCGCGCGTCGAATTATTGCTACGCGTTCTACCCGAAAACGTCTGCATAAATTCAGATGCACGCATACATACATACATGCATGCATATATACATGCATACATACATACATACATACATAAATACATGAATACGTGCATGCTTACAAAGAAACATAGATACATACATACATACATACATGCATGCATATATACATGCATACATACATACATGCTTACAAGGAAACATACATAGACATATACATACTCGCATACATAAATACATACCTACATGCATACATGCATGCATACATAGATACATACATACACGGGCTACATACATAAATAAATACATTCATACGTACATAGACCTGCATTAATTCATGCATACATGCATACATACTTAGATACCTAGGTACGTACATACATGGGCTACATACTTAAATACACACATTCATTCTTACATAAGCCTACATTCATTCATGCATACATGCATACATACTTACCTACAAACATACATGCACACACACATATACATACATGCATATTCATGTACTGCTTCATGCGTGACAAGTTGTCTGGTTACCTGAGCAAAATGCTTCCAGTTTTAGGTCATAAAGCTAATGCGTAATTGTCTTGTAGTATTAAGGAGCTTAGCATCTCAGTCTCTTCCATCTCTGGCCACAGGTTTCTTCGCTCTGCCGCGCAAGCTTACATACAACACAATTCAATACAATACAATATAATACAATACAATAAAATACGATACAGTTCATACAAATCATCCTCATGTTCCCTGTCTATTGTCAGCTTGAAGGATAGAGTTGGAATCGGCTGATGACAGAGTCCTTACTGGATCTATTAGTGGTTTCAGTTTTTTGCTGGAGCGCAGTATGAATTGCCAGAATATGCTACAATCAAGGTAAAGGCTTGCAAACATAATCGAAATCGTCATCCTGAATTTGTATAGCGCCGCTTCACCAGAAGCTCCTCACAGTCGCTTTCGACCTGAGAAAACAAGACCACATTGAAATAAAATGGTTTTCAAGCGCTTACGAAAAAGAGGCAGAAAAGTAGTTCGTGTCATAGGTTACTAGGCAACCTAATCCAGAAAGACTGACCGATTACAGCAACACTTCTTTGCTGAAACGTGGAAGACAGGCCTGGGGAAACCAGGTCACATTGCGCGGCAGAGCGAAGAAACCTGTGGTCCAAAATGGATGAGACAAAGATGCTAAGCTCCTTAATACTGTAAGACAATTACGCATTAGCTTTGTGACCTTAAACCGGATGCGTTTTGCACTTGATTCTTCTTCTCCTTTTCTATAATGCAGATCCAATTCCAAACATCACCCACCGCAGCCGTCTGACTTCCTGCCCGCCTGACTCTTGCAACTTGAACTGGAACCGAACCCTTCCTGCCTATCGATTTTGTGTTGACTGAGCGTGTGTGAATAAGCTGGTTGCCGCGACTTAGCTTTCGTTGGGGGCTGTAGAAATCTCGAGATTACGATTACGATGCCGAAGTCTGGGGAGTGCCACAACTGAATTTCTCAGTATTCTGAAAGTAGTTTCTTAAATAATCGCCAGGTGGCGACTCAAACGCGGAAGCTGAACGTTTAGATACATCATCCGTCTGGATTTCATGTGATGCAGCAGGCAGGAATTATTATTCCTCTACTGGATGCTGTGTGTTCCTTCTTAAACACTTTCAGTCGGCTCCTACGCACCTTGTAATCTCATTAAACGTATTAGCTCGCGATTCAGACCTTAGTGTCTCAAGTTGATCACATACACAGATACATTCATACATAGATACATACATACATACATGGACACATACGTACATTCATATATACATACATTTATGCATACATACATGCATACATATATACATACATACATTCATACATGCATACATTTTTACATACATACATTAATACATACATACATACATTCATTCATAAATACATACATACATACATACACTTATAGATACATACATTCATACTTACATGCATACATACATATACACACACACTTATAGATAAATACATTAATACATACATACATGCATACATTCATAAATACATACATACATACATTCATACATACACTGTAGACCGACTACTGTTTTCCTAAGCTATCGGATTCCTTTCCACCGAGCTTCTCCAAAGGATTACCACTTTTCACAACGTAATCGTAATCCCGAGATTTCTACACCACCCAACGAAAGCCACGTCACCGAGACCAGCTTATTCACAGGTTTTACTCGAAGCAAAATAACATCCGGTGATGCCTTGTGAAATATGATAGCGACGCTTTAGAAGTCGTTAGATTAGATTAGATTATGTTAGATTAGATTAGATTAGGTTAGATCAGATTTGAGTTGATTTGAATTGGTATTGGATATTGGATTAAATCAAATTAAATTTTATATTAGATTGGATGATGCCAGATCATAGATTTGAGATCATGGTAGCGGATTGGTTAGAGCTCTCGGCTTGTAACACGGAGTACGGGTTCGAGCCTCCTCTGAGACGGTTACTGTGTATGGATCTCGAGCAAGTCCTTCACTCACAATTGTTCAACGCCATCGACTGATGCTCAGGCATTAGAACGTGGCGCAGAATAAATGCAGAAATAATAATATATGGTATATTTATAAATTCCGGGTCGGGAGCAATTTTGTTACGGGAGAGGTGCATAATGAAGGTGGTTTCGTCCACTGGACTCAAAGTGCAGCTCAAAAAAGGAACATTTGCACGTTTTCTAACTCGAAAAATCAGGAAGGCCAACGATGACTGTGGCCCTCACTTCTGACCGTGAAGGTTTTTGGTTTGGTTTGAAGTGTTTCTAAGTGCAGGGTTGGCTAAGAGAGTGTCGGAGGCCTGTTTGAAAAAGTTAATGAATAAATGACTATGTGACTTTATGACTCTGTAACTATATGACTTTACGACTCTATAACTATGTGACTTTATGACTATTTAACTATATGACTTTATATGACTTTATAACTATATAACTTTATGACTATATAACTATATGATTTTATGACTATTTAACTATATGACTTTATGACTATTTAACTATATGACTTTATGACTATATAACTATATGACTTTATGACTATTTAACTATATGACTTCATCACTATAACTATATCGCTTAATGACTATATAACTATATGACTTTATGACTATTTAACTATATGACTTTATGACTATTTAACTATATGACTTTATGACTATTTAACTATATGACTTTATGACTATTTAACTATATGACTTTATGACCATACAACTACAAGTACGTAGCATCATCGTGTTTGCCTACTTATTCGCGGGAGATTTATTCCAATTAAGACCCTCGACAGATTCAATTCTCTTTGAAATATCTGACGTACGTGACTCGCTTTTAGGTTCTGTCTAGACAAATCGTGTGCCGGCTTATATCGACTTGGCACTGTGGATACGATGCTGGAATGCACCGTGAAATGAACAACATCAAACCAGGTTAGTAACTTGGTACGTGGGCGGCCATCCAAGAAATACCATGCGGGCCATATGGGCCAACTGTATGCCTTTCATCATTTTGGGGTGGGTAAACGGTTGGCAGCGCTACTTGGGAGTCTAAACAGGTGTCATGTTGTTGAAGTGATGTGATCTGGTATGTGCTTCAGAGAAAAGAACCTTCAAACTCCAGGGTCCAGCTTCTGAAGAGCGTCTACTGAGGAGCATAAACACATTACATTTACGATCTTGTTATGCGGTTCAGTTCAATAAAATATGTCCTTGCCAAAATTTATCCTCTGGGTGATCGAAAAGCCACACTTTGACAATCTGGTTCAGTATGTGGCTTTTCATACGTTGGCTAAGGTTCTCCAGAGTTGTTCTCCAATTTGGCAACAGTTCAGTAAGCATACTTAGACATTGATACTAATCTAATAACCTCTGTAGCGCCGATACCTACTAGGCTATAAAGTTCATCGTCTTTTTCTTCCCTGTTTTAGAAGCACGCTAGCCGATTGGTTAGAAGGCTCGGCTTGTAACGCGGAGAGTACGGGATCGAGGCTCTCTTCAGACGGTTACTATGTAGAAGATTGCTCACTCACAATTGCTCAACGCCATCAATTGTTGCTTAGTCACTAGATAGTGGCGCTAAATAAATGCAGTAATAATAATATTATAATTAGAAGTAGTAATACTACTACTACCACTACTACAACTACTACTACCACCACCATCACAACCACCACCACCACTTCCACCACCACTGCTGCTACTACTATTAGTACTACTTGTACAGGAAGCAAAGGAAGCAACAGCTGTGGAAGCAGAGGTGGAAGTATATAAGAGTGGAAGCTGTTGTTGCAACTGTTGTTGTTGTTTTTGTTGTTGCAACTGTTGTTGTTTTTGTTGTTGCAACGGTTGTTGTTGTTTTTGTTGTTGCAACTGTTGTTGTTTTTGTTGTTGCAACTGTTGTTGTTTTTGTTGTTGCAACTGTTGTTGTTTTTGTTGTTGCAACGGTTGTTGTTGTTTTTGTTGTTGCAACTGTTGTTGTTTTTGTTGTTGCAACTGTTGTTGTTTTTGTTGTTGCCACTGTTGTTGTTGTTTTTGTTGTTGCAACTGCATCATCGTGTTGGTGAACGGTTTTCTCGACAGACAACATTCAATACGGGATTTCTCTCCGTGACACCGTGACACCTGTTTAACCACCCAACTTGCGCTGTTTAATAGCCCTCGTTTTAGTGGTTGCCCCGCATATAGACATTTATTGACCATCGTTGCCAGCTATGTATAATTATATGCAAATACAGCCATTTATGCGCATATATAGTGAAAGATGCCGTCTATATTTATATATTGTATTTGTGTTCATTTCTTGTGAAATGGCGTCATTCATCATCCCGTATGACGATTAGTTTCTTCATCGAAGCTCCTTCAATCGAAATGGAAAAACGGAAATTCCCTGTCGAACCATCGAATGACGGCGAACAGAAAGAAATTCATCACAGGTCATTTCTGATACCTCTCCACCGCAATTGGTCTCGTTTTTTTTACCACGTTTGCCCTCTCGACGAATCGTTGGTTTGTTTGCTTGGCTTACTGGCTGGCTTACTGGCTGGCTTACTGGCTGGCTTACTGGCTGGCTTACTGGCTGGCTTACTGGCTGGCTTACTGGCTGGCTTACTGGCTGGCTTACTGGCTGGCGGGCGGATTTGTTGACTCACTTATTGAGTCACTAATTCTCTGACTGAGTAGTAGTAGTTGTTGTTGTTATTGTAGTAGTTGGGTGAATGGCTGACTGACTGATTCAACCCGTGATTGTTACTAAGTTAATGACTTACTGCCTGACTGACTTACCATTTCATGCCCTAAAAGGCATAAAAAGTTAAATGTGTGTCATTTCAACAGAAGAAGCTCTTTCTGGCTCCCTCTATTTCTGTCTTCTTCTCTCCCTACCTCTCTCTCTCTCCCTCTCTGTCTCTTTCTGCCCCTCTCTCTGTCTCCCTGTCTCTGTCTCACTCTCTGTCTTCCTCCCTCTCTCCCTCTCCCTCTCTCTCTCCCTCTCTCTATATATATGCATTTATATTTATATTTATATTTATAGTTATATTTATATACCGACACATGCGTCAACAAGAGAAGGGAAAATCTATTAAAGAGGTTTTGCCATCTGCTTTTAATGACCTCTCTCAAGTTGTCTATCTGGAGGTCTTCTCAGATGCTAGTCGCGCCTTTATGGACACTCGAGACAGGGTCTCTTTTGTCTGAGAACCGGTCTCTTTTGTCGGGGCTGATAGGAAAGCTTTTGAGTAAGCATCTGAAGCTATTTAAATGCTCTGTCTGGCTGGCTAGCTGGCTGGATTGCTGGCTGACTTAATGAATGAATGAACGAATGAAGGAATGAGTTAGATATCCAGAGAGATATGTAATTGGATACCAGGTTTAGGATAAAAAAAATTTGTAGGCTATTTATACATACATACTCAGGTTTAGAACAAGTTGTCGCCTTCAGGCGAAATACGTCACGAGGACGTCTACCAACGGACGTTGAAAAGAACGTCACATATCCCAAACAAAATCAATCAATTTGAATTCGAAAAACTCTTCAAGACCTCATCATTTAACCAACAATGTTTAATTAAATTAAATGTGACTATTCACATTTCGATCAAACAAGAGATTAAATGCAGACAAATCACGTTCCTCCACATACACTTTCCCCGTATATAAAAAATACCCAAGGCTAAACTTTTCCCCAGTTACCCGGAAAATCGCCGACAATTGCCATTAATCTACCCCTCAAGGTCCGATGGAATCTTCACAACTCCCATTTGTTTGCGGATGCTAAGAACTAGTTTTAGCCGCACAACCTTTCTCTGAAGACAGAAGTTGAGACGTTTACATTTAAAGAACAACATTAACGCCACCGATGAGCTGAAAACGAGAGCAGCTCATTGATTAAGGATTCTGGAAAGGTCTTCTCTACTTTCCTCTGTCTTCGCTTTAAAGGAAGCAACACAGACCTACACAACGTCAGCGGCGGCAACGGCGGCGAGTATAAAGGACTTCACTTTGATGGACCACCCACGGATCGACTCCCCCTCCTCGACGCTTGTCTTATTTTTTCACGCTGTCGTAGATCCTTCGTTCGAGGAGGAAGGCGCTGATCAATTCCAACAGCCGACGTTTCCGGCGCCGACAGAAGACGAAGTAATTGGACAAGTGGGATTGAACGGAATGCGATATACATTGACGTGCCCTTTATGCGCTGCCCTTACTTACTTACTTACTTGCTTACTCTCCACGCACGCTCGCACACACGCAGATACAGACGATGGACAACAGACCGAGTACTTCCGCCTGGTAGATTAAGACAGACAACGTTTTTTCTCTGAATACTACGGCTGCGAAGGTCATGCTATAAAAGAGCGTCTGCCTTACCTTATGCGATGCAATGCAATACAATGCAATACAATGCAATACAATACAGAGACACAGAGACACACAAAGAGAGAGAGTGAGTGAGATATATATATAT
>OZ029927.1:17176664-17306664 GCA_964023275.1 Norana najaformis
TCACATATGCATACGCTTATGGATTTATGGTTAAAATTTTATGTGAGAATGTGCTTAGCTACTAGAGAAGTTATGTCCGTTTGAGTGGACTATACGTTAAACAAGAGTTCGTGCCGAATAAACGCAGTCTGAGCTTTAGGACAACCCAGCGCAAAGCCCGAGGTTCACATAAATGTTTTCCCCGATTTTCGGAAATGTTGCAGTAGGTTTTCCGGCGAAAGGATCGCGTGATTTTCCTCTCTTTCTGTCTTCTCTCTTCGGCAGCTGAAGTAAATGGCGAATGTGGTGTTTGTCAGTCAGTTCGAGGGCACTTTATGGCTGAATGTTGTCGATTCCGACAAATAGGTGGAATACAGCCATAAATTGCCAGAGGAGAGGAGAGCAGAGCAGAGCAGAGCAGAGCAGAGCAGAGCAGTGGACAGGAGAACAGAGCAGAGCAAAGCAGAGCAGAGGACAGGAGAACAGAGCAGAGCAGAGGACAGGAGAACAGAGCAGAGCAGAGGAGCGGAGTGGAGATGAGAGGAGAGGAGAAGAGAGGCGAGGAGAGCAGAAAAGAGGAGAGGAGAGGAGAGAACCGGAGAGGAGAGTTGGAATAAATGAGAGCAGGACTGGATGAGGTAAATTATGAGCCAATATTGAATTCTTCCTTTTTCGAAGACGATGAAGAGACAGGCGGCCAGAGACAGAATGGAAAGAACCTGTGACGACCACACAATACAGAAAATAATTACTCGTCTCTCTAACGCGCTTCACTGCATCCTAACCAAAAAATCCACTGCAACACACACACAAACACACAAACACACACACATCACGTATGCATATATATTCTAAGGCAGTAGATGGATATGTTTGTACATACGTACATGTGTACATAGATACACACAGACAACACAATACAGATGTGATTTGATAATGCCCTCGTTACGAAGTTCAGAAGGCCACAATGAGGCCAGGGAACAGGAAACGTTCAGAATCATAAACATACTGGAATAGGTAAGTTTTCAGTTTACAGCGACAGATAGTCTTGGTTGGAGAGTTGCGATCATGAGGAGGCAGAGAGTTCCAGATGGACGGACCAGCAGCTGTGAATGAACGCCGGTCAAAGACAAGACGTGTACCAGGAACAACATACTTTCCAGAAAATGCTGATCGAAGAGACGATCGGTCTTTAACACATACAGAGAGAGAGACAGACAGACAGAGAGAGAGAAAGCGAGAGAGAGAAAGAGAGAGAAAGAGAGAGAAAGAGAGAGAAAGCGAGAGAGAGAGAGAAAGAGAGAGAGAGAGAAAGCGAGAGAGAGAAAGAGAGAGAAAGAGAGAAAGAGAGAGCGAGCAAGCTACAGGGTTGTAACCATGGATGGTAAGTAAGATGGTAGATGGTTTGACTGTGTCTAGTACACGAAACGCCAGCTTGAAGCTGATACTCTCGAATTCAGGAAGCCAGTGAAAAGAACAAAGAGCAGTGAAACTGTCTCGGTAAGAGAATCCAAGACACAATCGTGCAGCCTGGCGCATTATTCTAGTTAGAGTAACGAGTTTGCAGTCAGGGCGAGAGTAGAGAGTAAGTAAGTAAGTAAGTAAGTAAGTAAGTAAGTAAGTAAGTAAGTAAGACATTTGTTAACACGGCATATGTCCATCGGCTGAGCGAGGAATCGTAGGCGAAAAATTCGTAGAGTTGCAGTAGTCGAATCTTGTCAGAATAACGCTGTGTACCAGTGTTTCCAGCGATGCTGAATCTATAGAGTAGAGCGAAGCTGACTGATCTCTCCGAGGTGGCACAAGAACGTTCGAGAAGTTGTAGCTTTGTGGGGTTTTAGAGAGAGTGCTCAGTCGAGATCCCAGACACAGCAGAGAATGGGAGAAGTAAAGAGGAGGCAGTAGAGAGTGACAGGTCAGTGCGTTGGAATGGGCTTCCCAATGACCTACGCCAGGAACTTCTTAGTCTATCTCCCCTTTTTCCGCAAGCGCTTGAAGACCTTCTTATTTCCCAGTGCTTCTGTGTTGTCGGGCCGGGAGCGCCTCTGAGGAGTTTACCTCGAAGTGGCGCTTTATAAATTTTCTATTACATTACATTATATTACATTACAGTAGCTTTGAGGAACTGTCACACCAGACGAGCTGAGATTTGTCAGAGTTAAGGTATATACATGTAGCTATTTACACATAATATTATATACATGTATGTACATATATATGTTTATGTTTATACGTATATATGTGTATATGTATGTATGTATGTATGTATGTATGCATATATGTATATATGTATTTATGTATGTATGTATGTATGTATGTATGTATGTATGTATGTATGCATGCATGTATGTATCTATGCATTTATGTATGTATATATGTATGTATGTAGATATGTATGTATGCATGTATGTATGTATTTGTGTGTATGCATGTATGTATGTTTATGTTTATACGTATATATGTATACAAGTATGTACATTTCTGTATTAGATGTGTAAATACAGTCATTGATCTTAACCTTGTGCTTTTTTGGAGCTTCAAATGACAGTTTCAAAATATCCGATCAGAGAGTCCTAAGTAGGCCTACGCGGGCCCCTACACTAGGCCTACCGGTCACCCTGTTTAATGGCCTACACAGAAAGAGCCAAACAGGTTCAGCGAAACTCCGGTTCTGCATCCGGAAATCATGATGAGTTTACATCATTTTTTTAATGACGATCATTTTGACGGTAATACCATAAAATATGACCTTTTATCGGGTTCACTTATAAATATTACATATGCAAAATCTTTACCTTTACCATGTAACGCATTAGAGTATGCTATTATATACATATATATATATATGTATATATATATATATGCAAATAGCTATGCAGAACTTATACAAATTCTAATCAGTTGGGTCTCCAAGCAGGAAATGCACTGGGTATACAGGACTGTGTGTGTATGCATGTGTATGTGTGTCTGTATATGTACATATGTGTGTAGGTATGTGTGTATGTGTATGTGTATGTATATGTATGTATGTGTGTATGTGTGCGTGCGTGTGTATGTGTATGTATGTGTGTATGTGTGTGCGTGTGTGCGCCTGTTGAAGATACACGAAGTTTATTGCACATATAGGATTTTATGAGACATTTTCAGCAGTTCACATGTGAAAAATGTCATCCTTTACTAATGTGAGTTATATAAATCCCATTATACCGGCTGACAGCAATAAGTTCGCTGGCTGAACATATCATATATCTGTATTTAAATATATCTTTATACATGTATCAATAATGGCGTATTTACTTACTGCTCCCAACGACGACATATGCATCATATAAAAATGTCACTGGGATAAAAAAGAGCAGACATAGGAGGGGCCGAAGTCCCGCTTAGGAGGGTCGTCTAAGCGACATCAGATCTGTTTAAACTAATCAACAGAATATCATAGCATGGATTTTAGCACAAACAGAAGCAGAAAGAAAAAACTTAAGGCAGTTTAACTATCACTTATGATATGATTAATTCAAATAACATTTATTTATTTTATCCGACTTTAACCGTAAAATTATATATGTATATATGCTTATGTATATATGTATGTATGCAAATAGATTGCCTCTGTATACATGCGTGTAGATTGACCCAATGACCCGTATCACGTGTGTCTTGTAGCTGTAATCGTAATCGTAATCGTAATCGTAATTCCAAGATTTCTACAGCGCCCAACGAAAGCCGCGCCCCGGGGACCAGCTTATTCAGAGGCGCTCAGTCAAAACAAAATCGATAGGCAAAATGGTTCGGTTCCGGGTCAAGATCCAAGAGTCAGCTGTTGCGGTATATGGCTTGAAGTGCCAATGTGCAAAGATTTAACAGCCGTAAAGGTTGTTGGGCTGAAGTGTACAGACTTATACATGAAGACAGAAAAATGTCAAATTGGAAGCAATACTGATGGAGTTTTGACTGAGGCTGAAGTCTTTCGTGTTTGAGTAAAATTTACAAAATTTATCAAATTGAGATGTAAATCATTTCTGTGTGAACCCTCCAAGGTCACGCATGCTTAAATAGCTTCTTCTGATTGGCTGGCTGCAGTTGTTAAATAGGTCACTGTTTCATATGCCTTCGTTGATGACCCTATATAGGTCACATATTTTTGCTTCTTTTGATTGGCTGGCTGTAGTTGTTATATGGGTCATTGTTTCATATGCTTTCGTAGGTGACCCTAGGTCACATATATTTGCTTCTTTTGATTGGTTGGTTCTAGCTGTACGTATGTATCAAAGTATTTTTGTAGAGTCTTTAAAAACCTCTCCAAGGTACCTCTGATTGGTTGGTTGGAGTTGTAATATAGGCCATTGCTTCACGTGATTGCGTAGATGACCCTGAGTGATACATGTTTGCTTCTTCTGATTGGTTGGTTGTAGCTGTATGTATGTCTCAAAGCATTTATATAGAGCATTTAAAGAATCTCTCTACACTGTTATGTAGGCCATTGTTTTCACTGCCTTTTTTCTTTCAACCCTCTGATCATCTATGATGTAAGGGTAAACCTGGGTGGGCTACAAGGTGGGGGGGCTTCCAGCTGTGTGGGAGGTCTAGTTGCACTGCGGGGTGGCATCATTCCCGCAAATAATAATGGCAAACGCCGATGGAACCCGCAGTGCGCCTATCATTATTGTATTGCGCAGACATACCTTCCAACTGCCGAATCCCCCCTTCAGGAGAGGTTCTTCGTAAATCAGACCGGGATGGGGTGGCGTCTCACCCCACCAGACGCTGGAAGAGCCTTTGAAGCTGTTGTTAATTGCGAGAGCTATAAACGTATGCTTAATAAAAATAACGATAATCGCACCAGGAAAACTGACATCGAGGAATTTATTTATGAAACGACCTTCTGACGTTATTCCGACCCCTATAATTTTCTGAATTTGTTCTAATCAATGACCTTCTGACTGTTCTAACCAATGACTTTCTGACCTTGTTTTAACCAAAGACCTTATGATCATGTTCTAAACTTCTAACCTCTGACCCTCTGACCTTGTTCTAACCTCTGATCTTCTGACCTTGCTCTCACCTTTGCGTCTGCAATGCTGAATTTGGGCTAAGCGGGCTTCAAGTGAAAATCTCTGGACTTCATTTTTGTAATCGTAATCGTAAACTCTGAAATTTCTAATGCACTGTTTAAAAACTAAGCGCAGAGTAACAGCTGCCCAAGAACAGGATCAAGAGTAGGACGAGAAGCTGCCCAAGAACTATAAAGCTAACTAAAGCAAGCACCAAATCAAGAACGTGTTCAAGAACTCGGTCGAAAACAAGATCACAAACTAGAGTTAGCAAATGCTTACTTACCTACTAACTAAGATCAGGAAGTTGAGAAAGAACTAGACGACGAAGCTAGATCAAGAACAAGAGCTAGATCAAGAACAAAAGCTAGATCAAGAACAAAAGCTAGATCAAGAACGAAAGCTAGATCAAGAACAAAAGCTAGATCAAGAACAAAAGCTGGATCAAGAACAAAAGCTAGATCAAGAACAAAATCTAGATCAAGAACAAAAGCTAGATCAAGAACAAAAGCTAGATCAAGAACAAAAGCTAGATCAAGAACAAAAGCTAGATCAAGAACAAAAGCTAGATCAAGAACAAAAGCTAGATCAAGAACAAAAGCTAGATCAAGAACAAAAGGTAGATCAAGAACAAAAGCTAGATCAAGAACAAAAGCTAGATCAAGAACAAAAGCTGGATCAAGAACAAAAGCTAGATCAAGAACAAAAGCTAAATCAAGAACAAAAGCTTGATTTCGAACTAGATCACGAACTAGAAATACAAGCGCTTGAAGACCTTCTGATCTCCCAGAAGCACGTGCTTCTGGGCTGTCGGGCCGGGAGCGCCTCTGAGGAGTTTATCTTAAAGTGGCGCTATATAAATTTTCGATTACATTACATTACATGAACTCGAACAGGACTTAGAAAAAAGTCTAACAAATGGAAAGGAAAACTCATGTAACGGTCAAACGGTGATGGAAGTGGAAATCTGTTGCGGAGGCAGAACTAGTCCCAGCTGCCGGCGCATCCTGCGCATCACCCATGTCCGCCGTTTCGTCTTTCATGGAACAGCAGCATCTAACAGCTGACAGCTGCATCAGCATCAGCAGCCAGGTCAGACGCCTGTGGGGATAATACAGATCGCAGTTGTCTCTCCATAAATTCAGCGTAACATCTTCCGAAAGAGTTTATTAATAGCCGCCGTCTCATCCCCGGCGCCATATATCCTCTGTAATGTCACATTTTGTAAACGATGGCCTATATCATATACATATACACATACATATACATATATATGCATATACATATACATACATTTACATATACATATACATATACATACACATACAGATACACACATACATGTGCATACACATATACATATACATTTACATATGCATATATATTTACATATACATATACATACACATACATATGCATACACATATACATATACATGTATATATACATATGCATATACATATATATATATATTTACATATACATATACATACACATACATATGCATACACATATACATATACATGTACATTTACATATGCATATACATACACATACACATATACATACACATACACATATACATACACATACATATACAGTTCTACATAAATACATGTAACTTGACACACATATATATATATATATACAGAATGCATATACATACACATGCTATCTACATTTGCAAAAGGTGTTATACAATAGGGAGGACGAGAAGTGAAAAAGGAAAGGAAGGACGCAGTTAGATGTAGCTACTCTATATACACATATATATCCATAAGCTATATATATATATATGTAGATTGTGTAGTGTATATATATAAATGTACGATATATATATATACGAAAATGTACGATAACATATATATGAAAATGTACGATATATATATATATCGTCCCCGTAAGATGCATGAGATGCGATATATGTATATATACATGTATATATGCATATATATATCGTCCCTGTGCCATAAACGCTAGCTTTTAGTTGAGCGCATTCCGTCAGCCGCAGTGTTTTATAAGGGCATCATCAGCTGGACCAGCAGCAGCAGCAGCAGCAGCTAAAGCAGCAGCTGAGATGAAGCTGGAGGAGTGATGCGTCTGTGCCCATTCGCATCGTCCGGTGCCTCAGCGGTCGACTCTAGATGCGAAAGCGACGACACCTTTTGCATCAGCAGCAGCAGTAGCAGCATCCGAGGTAAAACACGTGACCCCGTTATCTCTACCGCATCCTTAGGGTTCACCTATTGGGGCATCATCAGTCTAGAGAGAGAGAGAGAAGCTGCGCGTGACGAATTTTCCAGTTTCGGACTTTCACTCAGTTGACTTTTTTCTTCAGCAACCAATCTCACTTTGTTTGGCACCAGAAAATTCGTGAGCGGAGAGGATAAACGGGTTAGTAACGAATAATCTGCATACCTTACACGAATTATGTTGCGCCAATATCTGTCTTGCTACATGCTAACGAGAGAAGATCGTTTATAGGTATGGGTGTTCGGGCGTATATCGTGTCTCAAACAGAAAATTGCTTCTCAGAGGTAAGGTACATGGAGTTTTCTTCCAATCATAACGGGACTCGGTGGCCTACTGATTAGAGCGCTCGGCTTGTAACGCGGAGAATACTGGTTCGATTCTTCCATGAGACGGTTACTGTGAGACCTTGAAAAAGTCCTTCACTCACATTTGCCATCGACAAACGCCATTGATTGACGGTTAAATTATATAGTGGCGCTTAATAAATGCAGAAGTAATAAATAATATGAATCTTAGTTCCGTGAACTTTTGACTAAATGTATTGCATGTGTGGATTTATCTAGCGCTCTTAAAACAAACTACTCACAGGCGCTAACAACGAATAGTGGAGCACAAACTCAGACTGTGACGAAAAAGATTTATTTGTGTTTAAAAGCGGGATAAAGGATGAACAGCGAAGACAAATCCAGAAACATGTTCGCTAAGTCCGCATCGCTTTGTATATCAATTTCTCTGTCATTTTCTACTTTCGTGGTGAATCGATGTATACTAGGCAGCGCAGAGTTCAAAGCTGGTATGCATGTAGTTGAAAACGCTCGTGTAACGAGATCCTATGAATGATGTCTTCCTGGAACAGTCTTCCTCTGGAAATTCGAACTCCCTCCTCTAACTGCTGAAGAAATATTCTCGTTCCATCTTAAGACGCACTTTTTTGGAACTGCTAGATAGTCAAATCGCAGCGCCTTTGCGAGGCTCTCAAAATGTGCTATACAAGTTTATGGATACATAAATACATACATACGTATATACATACATACATACGTACATACATACACACATACTTACATACGTACACACATACATACGTACATACATACATACACACATACTTACATACGTACACACATACATACACACATACATACATACATACATACACACATACTTACATACGTACATACATACATACATAAATACACACGTACATACGTACATACATACATGCATACATACATCATACATACATATATATACACATACATACATGCATACATACATATATACATAAATGAGTCTGTTTTACTTGAGGGATTAACGAAAGTCTTCAACTTGAACTCTATCTTAAATGACTAATTAAAGGAACAGACTATAAGACATTGAACGACTAATGAGAAGAGGTTATGATCGATGATGGCGCATATCGATGGGTTAAAAACAGCTGCGAAGCGAGGTATAGTAGGGAAACTGCGGAACTTTTAACTGGTTCCATCTGGAACATTTAGCTGGTTCCTGCAGCTGACATCTGAAATTCTCTGTCGTTGCGTTCGCGACTCTCTTGCCTTTGGTTCCAAATGTTTCTCTTTGCTGGACATCAAATGCATTTGTGAACAATTGCTCGGTACATTATCAAGTAATACTTGTATTGTATTATGTCGTAATTTATTGTATTGTAATGATTCGTATTGTATCGTATTGTTTTGCATAATAATTGCCTAATCATTTATAATCTATTTGATTTATAATCATTTCCAAAGCATGACTGACTTTTGAGGGAGGGAGGGAGCGAGTCTGTCGCACTAGCGGCTTAGCTTGTGCGCAAGACTTAATTCGCACATCTAATTGGAATCCCTGCGGAATTGGAAGCCATTCGTTCATCTAATTCGAAGCAATCGGCTGAGTAGCGATCTTGAGCAAGACAGCGCGTGTACACATACGCAGTATGAGGTGAAAAGAAAGGCCAAGCAAGACTAGAAATCGTCGACGATTGAGATTCAAATCCACGTCATTTCTGTGACAATGTCGCCCTTTCGATCAATCTTAGCTATTCGCAAAACAAATGGCAATCGATAGGAACTATATATATATATATATATTATATATATATATTATATATATATAATCAAGACTGACATGGTTAACTCCGCCATTTCCGTACTCAAGTAGTGCCAGTCCCAAGCCTGGGCAAAGGAGGAGGGCGTCGTCAACGGCCTTTGATGCCAAACTATGTCGTTAAACATTGGAACTACTGCTGACATGTTTGATCGTGTAACGAGGATGGACAACAAGAGATTACCAGCCAGAACACTTTATGGCCACGCGGACAGAACACGGAGTCGAAGAAGACAAACAAAGACTTGGAAGGGAAATGTGGAAAAAGATCTAACAGCGCAAGACGTGGATGACGTGAGAACCGCCGTTAACACAATCAGAGACAGAACGAAATGGAGACATCTTGTTCAAACCTCATCGTCGGCGAACACCTTACGGAAGAGAGAAGATATATATATATATATATGTGTGTATATATATGTATATATATGTATAGTAATATATTTGCCTTCTGATATGCGTATATTGCCTAGTTTGTATTTATTTAAGACACATTTGCGTATATATACATATTTGAGCACAATTTCCAAAATTTAAGTTAGTTTTGTGTTTGTTTGTTATCATTTGTTTTGATTATGTTTCTTAGTATTAGTTTTCCTCTAAATGTCTTAAATGACATATTTTAGTTGATATATCTTAAGCTGAGCATTCGCCATATGCACGTGTGTATTAGCTATATAGGCGGCTCCATTAAGCGGGACCTTGTCCTTTCCGACCTGCCTTTTGATACCAGTGGACATTTTGTACGCTGTTCTTAAGAACATCTTTGTTTATTTGTTTGCTTGAACGGTTTCAATAGATGAACATTGATCGATTGATTGATAATACGTGTATATGTACATATATAGCGCTTTGACAATCGCAAAGAGCAGAAAGAATACCATTCAAACATATCCTTACTAATTTTCAACAACTTTCTGCTGGTTTTTGTTGCTTCTGTAGTCCGTTACTTAGACCAGTTACACGTATTTGGCATAATATGAGAACGATGGCGCCTTTTAGTCGTGCCAATAGGCGCTATATAAATGATATAGAAGACATAAAAGATGCATACATACGTAATGAGATTATTTCAGGGCAAACTAATCCAAAATCCACTCATCATTATACATACACAAGTGACGTAATCCTAAATCGTTATGGCCTCGTGAATGAATCCATATTTGCGCGAGCATGTCTATTTATATATCCAAGTTTTTGCTGTATATATATATATACATTCTGGTGTTGCGTAGGATTGCGTGTATGTATATATATATATATATATGCGTGTGTGTGAAAAATGGTAAAATATGGAATAGAGAGCAGAGATTATACGGATTTATAGGCTGTAGATCAGACTGCCTCGTATATTTGCTCTGATGGCAGCAATTCGTTCAATGGATGCGACGGTTACTTGAGGCCAATATACGTCGCCAAATGACCTGCTATCGTCAGACCATCGCAGTTCATCATATCCAGTAACATAGACCATTAGACCGTATACCAAGCCTTCGGCACATATTGCACTCATTCTCGACTGACATCATCCATCACTGTGGTCATCATCATCATCGTCGTCGTCGTTGTCGTCGTCGTCATCATCGATGATGAGAATTGATCACTGATCACGTAGATGGTATGCTCTTCTTTCAAAAATGATCTTCATAGGCGTGGTCCTACAGGTTGAAGGATAGTCGTTCTTGTCGTCATCATCATCATTGTCGTCGTCATCATCATTGTCATCTTCGTTCTTATTGTCATTCTCATTGTCATCGTGATAATTATCAATGTCATCGTCGTCGTCGTCATCATTGTTATATTTCTAAATATGTTCTTGTTGTTATCGTCATCATCATCATCATGACAATGGCAAAGATGACGATGACGATGACGATGATGATGATGATCATGATGATGATCATGATGACGATAACGATGATGATGATGATGATGATGATGATGATGAAATTTTTAAGCGACGCCTCAACAGTCCTTGTCTCTGTTTCCGGCTTCCATAGGGCCAGAGTCTTTGCTCGATTCCTTCTGCATTCATCCAGTCACTCGCTCCTTCCTCTGCTTTTCTCTCTCCGTTATAATTATGCCCCTCAGAAACTATTTCTAAATCGATGATTCCATGTGGAGTTTATTTCGCCTGCGTATATCTTCATGATGATGATGGTGAGTTATCTGCCCGGGGATGAGATGAGTGAGGTGGTTTTCCGTTGCCTTCCTCACAGACAATTGTGGGTGAGCAACTTGTCCAAGTTCGCTACGCAGCGGCTTGAGGCAGATTCGAACCAGCGACCCTCTGGTTACGAGGCACAGACCATACCACTACACCACCGCATCCCACATCGTCATAGTCCCTTTTATTCGTCTTTTCTGCGTCAAATGATTGCCCGGCCAGCAGTTATTTAGTTAGCAATAAATAGTAGCGAAATACGAAAGGTTCAAGGGCGGAAGGTCAAAGGTGGAAGGTCAAAGTAATAGGTAAGGTAATAATAATAATAATACCGGGTCTTTGTGATGTTCATAAAAGGCGCTATATCAGTGACCATATGTACAAATTAGCGTTAGCAATATGATTCGTTTCATGGTCGGTCAAGACGCTTGTTCTGTTTATCTCTCCATCCGTGTTTCAGTTGCTTAAAATACTTCGTTCTTGTCTTGCTTTCACGAAGCAATGGTTTCCGTCGCAGACATTTCCCCATTGTGCTTTCGGTCATTCTTGGAATTCTTCGTGACAACACTCTCATAATAATTCCATGTCATCATCATTATCATCATCATCGTCATCATCACCATCATCATCATCATCGTCATCGTCGTCATCATCATCATCATCATCATCGTAAGGATCATCAGCATCAGCATCAACATCAGCACCATCACCATCATCACCATCACCATCATCACCATCATCATCATCATCATCATCATCATCATCATCATCATCATCATCATCGGATTCTTCCTTTTTATTAAATAATCCCACTATAAATTGGTATGTACACCATAGCTTCTTTATCGCCGCCAGTCAACAAATGGTTGCCCAGCCAGATGTCATTTAGTTAACAATACATAATAGGGAAATACGTAAGATTCAAAGGCGGAAGGTCAAGGGCGAAATGTCAAGGGTTGAAGGTCAAAGTAATAGGTAAGGTAATAATAATTAACAATAATGCGCCTTTGTGAGGTTCTGAAAAGGGGCTATATAAGTGACCACATACACAAATGTATACTTAGAATGTGCTATATTAAGTTTCTTGATAATACTGTGTATTATCTTGAATATACTGTTTCTTGATAATTAATATTAATATAAATTAATTAATAATTAAATATTATTATTATTTTGAATATACTGTTTCTTGATAATTAAAATTAATAATAATAAATTAATAATTGATTAATAATATTATCTTGAATATACTGTTTCTTGATAAATAATATTAATAATAATTAATTAATAATTAAATAATAATATTATCTTGAATATACTGTTTTTCGATAATTAATATTAATAATAAATAATTAATAATATTATCTTGACTATACTGTTTCTTGATAATTAATATTAATAATAATAAATTAATAATTAATTAATAATATTATCTTGAATATACTGTTTTTGATAATGCAGTCCCGAATCTGAGGACGATGAATCTTGAACAATAAGAATGTAATGAACTCTCATTTATTGTGCGCCTCTACAAAGGCCCATCCTCGGGGGAGGAGGAGGAGTTTTGGTGTTCGTGGTGTTGCGTAGGATTAGAGGATTCTTTCGTGGAATCGCAAACATCCATGAGACGAACAAAACAATCTCATTAAAAAGATATCTGATACGTTTTCAACCCCCATGTCCTGGTCTCTGCGCAGTCAGTCGAACTAGGCCGCTCTTTCATAACGGCGCTATGAGAATGCCATAATTGAACCTTAATGGCCAATTTCCCGACGCCGCAGATAAAACAGGTGGCTGCACACGAGTTAACAAACTGCCAAATGTGGGTTGACCCAAATTTATGCATATGCATGAACATTACATAATTGTCGGTCTGTATTTAGGCTTGGCCCAACCGCAGCGCATCTGTAATTTAACTTAAATAGCCCCCTGAGCGTCGGTAATGTGCAGATGAAAGGCATGGTCCCTTTGATGAAACTCTGGGTGGTCGGAGATGATTTTGGTGCCCAAGAAGTTGTCACCCAAGAAGTTTTCACTTTGGGAGTGCGGTAAGTTTGGGTTTGCAGAAGGAAGTGCTGCCGAGAGTAAACAGGTCGTAACAGTAGTGTTGACGACTAGGAATATACACAGAAACATATGACAAGCGGGCAAGAAGTTCCAATCAACTAAGCAGCATGTTTGAACCTTCACGCATCATTGCCTCGTTACAAGAAAAACGATGGCAACCGTGAAACATTTCTGGAGAAACTTTCGTAAAACTATTACGCTGCCACTGCATGCCTTTGATAATTATTCTTACGACATGACCTGGACCAATTTTCCTTCGATTAGCCTGACATGATTTGATATAGATTGATCTGACCCAATTTCCCTTTGACTGATACGACGCTCAGGTTGACCCAATTAAGCACGACGCAACCTGACCAATCTAATTTTGATGGATTGGTTGGATTGAATTGTGAACCCACTCTGGTCTAATTGCGCGGTCTGACCCAGATTTTGTTTCATTCACCTTATTGAAATTCAGTGCAGCTTTTCCAGGACAAGACCTCAATCGAATGGATGCATGAATCAATAAACAAACGAACGAGCGAATGACTGATTGGCTGTTTGACTGACTGATTGATTGATTAGATGGGTGATTGATTGGATGATTGATTGACTGATTAAATAATTGATTGGCTGATTGATTGATTAATTGACTGATTGCTTGATTGGCTGACCGACTGACTGAATGATAAACTAATTGACGGCTTGATTAATTGATTGATTGATCGATCGATCGATCGATCGATTCGATGAATCTATTAGAGACACTGATCCATTGATTGAACGATTCCACTGATTGGTCGATTGCATAACTGATTGATTGATGATGCGCATGAATAAATTCTAGACCCTTCCCCATCACTCGTAGTAGATGTTCGGCACAGAGCAAGAAGATTCATTGTCCTCAGATTCGGGACAGCCAGAATCTGCTTCGATCGACGGTTGCTGAGGTTGCGGCCGCATCCAGCATCACCGGGCACCGCATCTAATACGAAGTCAGGGCAGGTCAAAGGTCGGGCGAACAGACGGCGATCAATCTCTGGCCGCTCTTGATAATTATACTGCGCCCGATCGAAGAAACGGAATTGCAGTAATCCATCCTGGTTATAAGACGACGGAGAGCAGACAGCAATACATCGTCCAGGTCTACACATGTCTAGACGACCTTGACTCACATAACCTTATAGAGGTGTTTCAGTCTGATCTAAAGACTTCTAATCTAATCGAATCTAATTTAATCTAATCCAATGCAATCCAAGCCAAGCCAAGTCAAGCCAAGCCAAGTCAAGCCAAGCTAATCTAGTCTAAGTCAAGCCAGTCAATCTAATCTAAGCTAAGCTAAGCTAAGCTAAAGACTTCTATAGCGTCGTTATCACAATGCTCAAGGCAACAATCGATAGTCACTTCAAGTCAAAATAGCAATCCAAAATTGTAACAAACTGGAGAAGCTAGGCATCGAGTCCTATAAGTCAGAGAAACCAGGAAGACAAATACGTATGCATGGACACATCGTAAATCCCACGAGTCATTCTCTGTATATATAAATATATATATATATATCTGGCAGCAGTGCATATATGTACATTATATATAGGTAGGTAGCTATGGTTATATATATTGTACATATATGCACTGCTGCCAGATATATATAGTATGGTTATATATATGCACTGCTGCCAGATATATATATACACAGAGAATTACACGGGGGATATACGTTGTGTCCACACGTATTTGTCTTCCTGTGTTGAAGCGTCTTTGTGTCTTTAATCTGCCTGTTTTTTGTGTTTCTCGGTATTTCCCAGTACATATATATGTATATGTGTACATATACATATATATATATATATTGGAATGGGAAGATGTCTGGTCTGCTGCGTAGGAGTAGTCGTGAGAGAAACCAGAGGGACTGATTTATACGGACCTGCTGACAATTTACGACCAGCTACTAAGGCGCGAAGGGACTAGTGATGCGCAATTGTTATAAATGATGCGGCAGACGTTGTTTACCATTTGGATGGAATTCATACCAACGGACTAAAGTTTAGTCTTCGATCGATGCTTCCTTACTCGTATACACGCATACGTCGGGAGCTTAAAGTCTGTCATGTATGGATGTATTTACTTATGTATGTATGTATGTATATATGTATGTATGTATGTATGTATGTATGCATGTACTTATGTATTTATGTATATATTGTATTATGTGTATGTAAGTATATTTGTATTTTGTGTGTTTGTATGTATGTATGCATATATGTATGTATATATATGTATGCATGTTTATTATATGTATATGTATGTATGCACGTATGTATTTATGTATATATATATTGTATTATATATTATGTTTGCATATATGTATATTTTTATGTATGTGTATGTATTTATATATGTATGTATATGTAAATCTGCTATATATATGAAGAGAGAGAGTGAGAGAGAGATAAATAGAGAGAGAGAGAGAGAGAGAGAGAGAGAGAGAGAGAGAGAGAGAGAGAGAGAGAGAGAGAGAGAGAGAGAGAGCCTTCAAAGTAAGCATGCGCAGACGACAATTGCAGACGTGTAAGAGATATATAAGAGCGCAGGTGTTTTGTGGACGCGTGGTCTCTTTTTCTGCGGAGCGATGACTAGACACTTGAAGAAACTGGTCCTCCTTCTCTCGGGACTTTTACGATTTCTGATGAATTCGAACCCCTAGATGGCTCCACTTCACGGAAACCGTTTATACACAATTAGAGATCTTCTGGAAATCTTTAACCGAGTCCAGTGGAGTGGGATTTTATAAATATAGGCCCCTAAACAATTATAGTTAACAGTATACATAAACATTTGCGAATACACACATATATAGTTAGTATATATAGCATTAATAAGGGATATATACGAATATATAAAAATATATTAACATATAATAGCGGATGTATGGACTGTATATATATAATATATATATATATGCAGCGGTGCTTGTAGAGGCGAGCAAATTGCTTGATGCGGCTGTTGAAAAATGTTTCGATTGATGCCAGTCATGGGATGATGTCGCTCTGAGTGCTGCTGCTGCTGCTGGTGCATTTGGACGTGATGATGAATAGCCATTTGTCAGCATTTGAAGATGCTGATATCAGGTCGGATGTCGGCGCCGGAGGCGGCTGCAGCAGCAGAGTTCCTGAAACTGTTAATTAACAGAAGCCGCGATCGATGCAAATCAGCATTTCATTGATTCGATATTTTTACACCCTCTTCATCGATATATATCTCTTCTTCATGTATGTATGTATGCTTGTATGCATGTCTGTATATATCTGGCTAATTATATAGTTCCTTTTGTGAGCCTCACCCGGGCGCTAATCATAGGTATTTATATGTAGCAGATCTAAAAGGGTGCTACTTAAGGGAGGTTGATATTTTGATGATATGCCCATACGGAGCTCCAAGCAGATCCAATTTGATTGATCAGAAATGAAGCATATGATGATCGATACATAAAAGCAGTTCTCATAACTTTCTGGAAACCATGCCCTGATCGATTGGCGGAGTTTGGAGTTGGGAGGCGTATTGGAGGAGTGCAGATGTCAACTCGTATCGGGTCGTCCTGTGGCCGACTGGTTGAGTGTTTGCCTTGTACCGCCGATATTAGGGTTCAAGTCTTTCCGCAACACTACTTTGAGCAAGTCTTGCAAGCAAATTGCTTTAGTATTTAATGGAACTGTTGTTGTTAATCAGAAGTGCAACTTCAAATTGCGACCCTCTCCGCGGATTACCCATATGGGACATCTGGGCCCTGTTCGTGCTTTATAAGGCCAAGTCTTTCTCAGATTCGCCCCCGAGTTTCTGTAGTTGCGTGTCCCAGAATTGTCTATGTTTGAAATATCTCAAAGATCGACCTCCAAAAAGTTTCTTTGTCAGCAAATATATGTATGGCTGCATGTAAAATGTTAGCACAATTAGAAAATGTTATGAAGTGTCTCAATTTCGCCAAATTTCCAGAAGTCTTGTCCCTTCAGCGCAAAACGTGTATAACTTTGTGAAAATTTTTAAAAAGTACTTCTTAAGCTTACGAAGTTGTGCTTGGTATTGTTGGAAAGATACTAATGTGAAGAATCTAAGAAATATAAGGTTTGTTAGACTAGACAATTAGGCTAGCAAGCAATAAGTAACTATAAAAACATTAAAAATTACATTTATTCATTTTCTGTACTTTATGTTGACTTGCTTACTCACCAGTGCCGGTAGGCTGATAGTGAATGAAGAAGATAAACAATTTTGCAGTTACTGGCTGCATCGAATCATTAGATAAGAAACTTACCCTACTGATCTGCAGAAGTGATAAACTTCACTAAGTGACAATTTGCCTAGCGAGTTGAAACCTTTTAGGTCAAGGCAGCCGGTAAAACATGAGAGAGCAGAAGCGGATGATACAACCTCTTATTCTGCCAGATACCCATCTTCAGAAGATGAACAGGAAATATTTATAATAAATGTGCAGCAAGAACTGTGAAAGAACTGGTAAACGAAGCAAACGCTATTATATCAACAAAGCTGTCTGCAGTACTTCATCGCGCAAATGCCAACATTCGGATATCTACCACGATTATGCATCTCCTGTGAACAAATACGCTGTTCTTAATCTGTACTCTCCAAAAAGCACTGTTCATTGATTGTTCATGATCTGTACTCTCCCAAGAGAATTTCTCATTGATTGTTCATGATCTGCACTCTCCCAAAAGCGCTGTTCATTAACTGTTCATCATTGGCAGCATGAACGTTATTGTCGCGAGGATACGGACCATATCAAAACTGATTTATATGCTTTCAAATTACTAGTACACGAGATGGGAAGCACTCAACAACAATTGGACTTAATTGAAACAGAAGAGAAGCAAAATTTAGACCTAAACATCGACGCAACAGCCTTACCAGGCAGCAAACAGCAATCGTCAAATGTTGACAAACATACCGAAACAACTGACTTTTTATCACCAATACTCCTTTTTGGCTTTTAATGAAAGCAATAGAATTTTTCAGCACCAACAGCGAGTGTGCAGAGACATCTGCCTTGCAGATATGGCTGCTAAAAGAACTAAAAGACAAACAGAACGAATCGATACAACTGTCCCGTGTGTGTGCGACATTTTTATGTAAAACTTTGGCGACATGTCTAAAACACCAGACGAATGTCTCGCTTCCGCAGTCGCTTCGAATGTCCTTTTTATTGCGGTGCAGCCTGCGCGCGACCCAAAATAAAACCACCAAACAGGTGGGTGAATTGTTGCATCAGTTGTTCTCTAACGACTTAATGTTTTAATCCAGCAACTATGACAGCAGTCGGCTTTGTTGTAATTGAGGAAATTACAGCCACGTAAATCAAACGGCAACAGCGTCGCTCGTTTATAACGACTGCGGATAAGCCAAATGGAATAAAGCCATCTGAATTGAATGGCGACTCAAGCGGAAGGTGCATTATCTCTACATAGATAACAATTACATTGCACGTGAACATAATTATTCATGTCGCGCGACTACTGCGTGTGGGCAGCGGACCGTGAAGATCTGCACGGATCGCATGCTGCATCCATGCTTGAACAGTTGACGACGATGCTTCACAGCAGTAGACGTTTAAACCATCAGCTCTGAACGCGTTGCCTTAAAGACTTTTCGTTTAGTACGATTCAAAATATTACTTTCAGAAGAATACACCCGGTCCATTTTTAAAGCTCCAGTTTCAAGTCTAACTTATAAAAGAAAGGTAAGTGGTTGGCTAGCAACGGCGATTTTTACCTGTTCTGCTGAAACTGTTGTAGCTAATAAACCTCCAGTTACCTGTTCGAGACTGCATCTTGATAGCCCACTGGAAGGTTGCAGACGTGCTTTTAAACTACACTCTGGCTTTTTCATCGTCTTCTTCTATTGTTTTCACAATATTAAACTATCGTTTTGCCAATATACTAATGTACCATTTGTCTGGTGACAGGTGGCAGTCATTTCTGCCTCAAGCCATTCAGAGGATTTTCTGGGAGCTTTCTAGAAAGTCTAGTTTCAGATGTGATTTCTGCTTAGGCCACAGTGACTCCCTCTCTTCAAACCAGACAGTTTTGTCTCTGTTTTTATCGCATTTGGGTCTACTCTACAAGATGCTTATGAGAAGGGCATAACAGCTGCGCTGAAAATGCTGTTGCTGTAGTTACTGTTGTAGTTATTAACACTGCTGTAGTGCAGTAGCTACTGAAACTGTTGTAGCTACAAAACCTGCAGCTATTGCTATACTTATTGACGCCAGAAAAACTGCTGTTGCTGCCATTTAGTGACTGCTACTAATAAAGCTGCTGCTGATACTTTCATACACACATAACCTAAAGCTCCAGTTGAAAATAATACACATTGTTGTTTCAATCTTCTACCAAAGATCGAGCTGTTTGTCAGACGCTGCCCGAAGCAACTGATGCACAAAAGGGTATACACTATAGATTTTATTGGGCAGTTTAAAGAGCACTAATTCGATAGTCTGTCTGGTTGAATTGTCGTCAGCACTTGATTGCCCCTCTTCGGCATTCAACGCCGACTTCGCCGGAGAGCAATTCTCCAGTCCAGGGAACAATGAGCTCCTTTCTCTCCCCCTCTCAGTGTTCCGCAGGCGCCTGAAGACTGTACTGTTCAACAGTGATTTTACTTTTTCGGGTCTGAAGCACCTCTGTTGAGGCGCTTTATAAATCTCAAATTACAATTACAATGAAGCCGTTAGACAAACAGATGTGGAGTTAAACCACAAAGGATCAATGCATCAATGCATACATTGAACTCAGAACTTTGTACCAATTGTAAGCTGTGGATGAGATTTCGTTGTACGGGCTCAACTTGTCCCAAAGAGCCCAATATGGTAACTCAATTCCAGTTACCTAAGCTTCATTGCTTACAGATGAACCTTGTGTTCTCAATAATTTTTATACCACTTAGGCTAGCGAGCGCAGCGTTTCAGAGAGACTTGCACATACACTTACATACATACAAACATACATAAATATACACATAAACACATACTTATATACATACATGCATAAATACATACATACATACATATGTGCATTCATGCATACATAAATATATACATAAACACATACTTATATACATACATGCATAAATACATACATACATATGTGCAGTCAAGCATACATAAATATATACAAAAACACATACTTATATACATACATGCATAAATACATACATACATATGTGCATTCATGCATACATAAATATATACATAAACACATATATATATGCATGCATAAATACATACATGCATGCATGCATACATACATTCATGCATACTTACATACTTACCTACGTACTATGCGTACAAGTACTTGAGTACATGTACTCACGTAATGTTCAATCCTCCACTGTAGATGCCTCGTGAACCAGTGAATATACTCGAGTTCGACCTAACGGCGCTATTTAATTATATTTAATTATATTTAATTATCTTTAATTATCTTGTCGTGTGATTGTTTACATCTTGCTTCAATCATTTCGGCGAATACTAGTCATGAATTGGTCTCGTCTTCGTGATGAGCCTGGTCGATGGCTTGCATATCAATTACGCCTAATATCCATTTTTCACAGATACCTATGGCCTCGATTTTTGTAAACACACAAACAAGTACGCATGAAAGAGATGCGAAAGGGGGGGGGGGAGAAAGAGAGACAGAGAGAAAGAGAGACAGAGACATACAGAGACATTGAGAAAGATAGAGAGAAAGGGAGAGAGAAAAAGAGTTAGACAGAGAAAGAGATAGAGAAATATATGAGAGAGAATTAGAGAGAAAGAGAGATACAGAGATAGAAATATATATATATATATTTGTATATATATATAGAGAGAGAAAAAGAGAGAGAGACAGAAAGACAGACACACATAGAGAGAATAAGAGAGAGTGAGTGAGCGAGAGAGAGACAGAGAAAGAGAGAAAGAAAGAGAGAAAGAAAGAGAGAGAGAAAAAATAGAGAGAATAGAGAGAAAAGAGAGGAAGAAGAAAGCAAAGCTGATGAGAAGGCGCAGATACGAAGGAAAAGAACGATTATTTTCACCAGCGTTAAAATAATTAAACAAGTCCATCTAGTCCAACAAGTTCATACCAGAGTTAGATTTCTACTGTCTTGGAAGCTTATTTTATCAGACGCCTGAAAATGCCATGCTAAGGTCAAGCAAAGAGTAGCAAAGGCAAAGAAGCATTTTATAAGAAAGAAGAGCTTCGGAAAGGAAAGCTGAATATGAACTTAGAAAAGAATGATGAAAAGTCTCAAATGGAGAAGAATGAGAAGAAGAAGAGGAAGAAAAAGGAGGAGGAGGAGAAGAAGAAGAAGGACAAGTAGGAGGAGGAGGAGAAGGAGAACAAGAACAAGAAAAAGAAGGAGGAGGAGGAGAAGAACATGAACAAAAACAAGAACAAGAACAAGAAGGACAAGTAAGAGGAGGAGGAGAAGGAGAAGAAGATGATGAAGAAGAAAAAGAAGAAAAAGAAGAAAAGGAGAAGCAGAAGGAGAAGTGGAAGGAGAAGGTGAAGATTGAAATCTACGGCTAATTATGATTTATACGGTACACGTTTGAGTGTTATATACAGGAAGAAAACACATTAAATCTGATCTTATTTGACTCATATTCATATAATTCATAATTTAATGCGTCGTGCGGCAGGAGCAGGTGCTTCCATCATCCATCTTTTTATCGGCTATTATATATAGATGTATTAGTTTATATCAGATGTATGACGTTTAACAATGAATAATGTATCACGAATATTGGCTAAGGAAACTGTTGCTCAGTCGAAAGTCATGAAAAAATAGGTACATTAGCCGACCGAAAAATCTGGTTATCCTCGCTGAGCGATTTGTCGAAGACATCGTCTTCCTCCTCCGCCTCCTCCTCTTCCTCTTCCTCCTTCTCTTTCTTCTCCTCTTCCTCCTACTTCTCTTCCTTCTCCTCTTCCTCCTACTTCTCTTCCTTCTCCTCTTCCTCCTACTTCTCTTCCTTCTCCCCTCTTCCTCCTTCTTCTCCCCTTCTCTTCCTTCTCCTCTTCCTCCATCTCTTCCTTCTCCTCTTCCTCCTCCTTCTCTTCCTTCTCCTCTTCCTCCTCCTTCTCTTCCTTCTCCTTCTCTTCCTCCTCCTCCTCCTTTTTCTCCTCCTGCTCTTCCTTCTCTTCCTCCTCATGAGTCTTGGCTTAAAAGTTGAAGGTTATAAAGGGATGAGCTTGTCACCGATATCTTGCATAAATGTTCTGCAATTCTGCAAGTAATAGTGCAAAATATTGGATACTGATGTAATAGGAATTATTATTTATTTATTTATTAATATAATTGTTGTTGTTATTATTTTTATTAGTAGTATTAGTATTATTATTAAGTTTCGCGAAGGCTGGAAGTGCCAGCGTAGCACAACGAATCCCCAGACTGCCATCTCACCGGCAACGAAGCCTGCAGTGAACAGTCGTCGTCCAAGTCCAGATTCAAGATGGTTGACAGACTCTCTGACTGTCGGGAGTGGCGGAGATGAGTAACGCCCAGGCAATCAGCACAAACTGATGTGTACAACAGCTTTGGAGCTGATCTCCCGCGTCAGAACCAGGGCGTCATGTGCCTGGAGTGGAGATAATGGGGCAATTATTGTTCTCTGCTTCTGTCTCTGTTTATATCTCTGTCTCTGTCTCTGTCTATATGTCTGTCTCTGGCTCTGTCTCTGTCTATATCTCTGTCTGTCTGTGCCTCTGTCTATGTTTCTGTGTCTGCCTGTGTCTCTTTCTGTATATGTCTGTGTCTCTGTCTGTGTCTCTGTCTGTGTCTCTGTCTGTGTCTCTGTCTGTGTCTGTGTCTGTGTCTCTGTCTGTGTCTCTGTCTGTGTCTCTGTCTGTGTCTCTGTCTGTGTCTCTGTCTGTCGGTCTCTGTCTATCTTTTCGTCTCTGTCAATGTGTCTGCCTCTGTATGTATGTATGTATGTATGTCTCTCTGTCTGTTCTGTCTGTCTTTCTCAATATCGTTGATCTTCATTTCTATGGCATTTCTATGACCTTACCCTCCAAATCTAGCCCTGGCATCACTAATGCACCCAGGAAGGTCATAGCCTAAAAGGTCATGTGCTCACAACCGTGGAACGCAGGATCACATCCATCGATCGCTATACATGGATGATACGGCAGGCAATTTCGCATTTGGTGCGATTCGGTGCAGCAACCTCAGTTCCTTTGATTCCAAAGCAATCAGGTGGACGTCAGCAGCCACTGTATCCTTGCTTCCACCCAACGTCAGGTCATCCAGGAACACATTTCGTAGAATCCGAAACGATGTGTGTGGAAGTTAGAATTGCAGCCGCACCCCCCCCCCCTAAGGTCATGACCCCTGCACAACAGGACGCAATAAACCTGCATGCAGCAATAAATGAAAATAAACGTGTTCTTATTCGTCCCCGATGGCTCTGCTGTGAAGAGGTGAAAGGGGGAAAATGGGAGGAAGGAAGGAGATGGAGGGGAAAGAAGGAACTTAGGAAGAAACGGGGTGCGAAATTCGGGTGGAACAGGACCACTGGGAAGCTAAGCTTGCCCTGCGAAAAGCTACGTTGTGTGAACCATATTGTCTCGCAGTCATAAAGAAAATCGGTCAGGCAGGCATAGTCAGATTCGGTTCCATGTGAGCAAGCAACAAAGGGGCGGGAAACGTTAACAACAGAAGTATAAGTCCCTAGCGTCGAATGATTCTGTGGGAGCAACAGTTGGAACTATAGGTCCAGAGTAGCCCACACTACTTGCTGTAGGGGACGAAAAACTGATGCTGTAAATCCCTTGTTTTGTGTAGGGATGGGTGACTGTATGACCCACCGATTCTGTGTGCATATGTCTGTCTGTGTGTCTGTGTGTCTGTGTGTCTGTCTGTGTGTCTGTCTGTGTGTCTGTCTGTCTGTCTCAATATCGTTATCCTTCTTTTCTATGACCTTATCCTCCACATTCGGACCGATCCCTCTGCGTAAGATTGGCCTAATTACTCATGCGAATTCCTGAACCCAACACAGTAAACACATGTGACGCAGTTTTTGTATTGCTACGCTCCTAATGCTTCATCATAACGGGTCCATTATCGCATCGCATTTCATCACTGTTACAGATCTTATTATCGCAAAGGTTTACTGTACGACCGTGGCGCAGGCGCGCTGACATATGGGACCTCGACTAAGAGTTCAGGTAGCGTACCTTCTTTCGCGAAGTCCTCTGTATTAATTAGCGGTCGTGTGAGAGAAATATATCAGTCAAGACGGGGATAAAACTGTCGCAATTGTGATATATTCCAGAACATTGTTATTGCTACGGAAACGATCCATCAGAAGCAAACAGTTACACATTATGTGTATGGTACCGAAGAATGTTATTATTAGAAGTATGTATCATTAATATACATATTGTTATAATAATAATAATAATCATAATAATAATAATATTATTATTATTATCATCATCATCATCATCATTATTAATATTATTATTACTACTACTACTGCTACTACTACTACTACTACTACTACTAGTAGTACTACTACTACTACTACCACTACTACTGCTACTACTATCCACACAGAGAGACAAAGACAAAGACAAAGAGACAGACAACAATGACCATTGTAATTCCTTTCTTTGATTCTCACATATCGATCCAATTTTATATCTATATTCACCTGTACATATATATATATATATACTTATAAATACATTAGGTTTAAGTGAATATAGGGATATATATATATATATATATATATATATATATATATATATATATATATATATATATATATATATATATATATATATATATATATATATATATATATATATATATATATATATATATATATATATATATATATATATGCACATGCATGAATTCGTGGGGACCGAAATTGACAATTGGTCAAAGGCAGGAAATTAATCAGGCGACTTGAGGTTCCGATTGGGCTTGAAAGAGACGGCAGCGTCCGTTGTTAGGCATGCGCCTTGAGGCATGAGTTTGCACGAGAAAGCGTCTGGTCGGGGTGTATTGTAACAGTAGGCGTGTGATCTGCGCCGATCTTTAGTCTTTTTTTCGTGCTTAAACACACGCACACACACGCACGCGCACAAGCACATGCACAAGCACACATACACACACACGCACAAGCACACGCACAAGCACACATACACACACGCCGCTCGGCGGAGTGATCTTTGTCTGAATGGGCGCATTGTGTTATGTGTGCGTGCGTGTGTAACCGGTGGCGGATCCAGGATTGCTTACATGGGGGACCGCAAGGGGATTTCCAGAGAGGCGCCACCCTCTGCCAGTCCACCATAAACGGGTCTGGTCTGTTTGAGGGGCGCAGAGGGTTCCGCCCTCATGAAAACATGTATGTATGTATAGAATGGATAGTGGATGGGTGGGCGGAAGCATCCATGTATGCGGGCAGCGGTGGTAAAGGACCTCACACGATTAATTCAGTGAAAAAAGGGCAGAGTCGAAACTATACGGCAGCTGTAGAAAACTTGTACTTGAACATTTTACAAGCATTCATAAAACTCAATAAAAATCCACATACACGCAATAAAACTACAGAAACATGTGTAGAAACGCTGACAGGTGACGTACGAACGATTGTCCTCGATATTTACTTAAACCTACAGAGATGAGAATGCTACACGCGCGACCCCTTCCGGCCAAGGACTCATCGTGTAGGCCTTAGCAGCGAAGAGGACATCGCGAACATCGTCATTCTAAGTTCTTGATGATATGGTAGCATTGCTAGCTAAGTTGCAGCATGACAGCTTTTGCTGAAACACAACGATGCCAATTTGCACAAGAAATGTCGAGATATCGTGCAAACGTCGACGTTCGATATATTGTTGAGTTGTTTTGCCGAGTGTACCGGGTGTCATCTGGCGTCTGATAGATACGATACTTATATAAAACACCAGTACTGTATACATAAGGCAGACGACAGGAAGAGAATGATGAGTAGGAGCAGGTGTCATGTCAGATCAGTCGATGACGTCGATAGCACCATGTGGCTGAATAGGGCGACCGGTTAACGGTTATGTGGCGTATGAAGTAAGGCAACGTAGGGTGAACCAAGGAAAGACAAGGAGAAACAAGCCAGGGCAAAGCAGTGAAAGGTAAGCCAATGGAAGAGAATGAAGAGTAAGCCAAGATAAGCCAATGAAAGGTAAGCCAATGGAAGAGAATGAAGAGTAAGGCAAGATAAGCCAATGAAAGGTAAGCCAATGGAAGAGAATGAAGAGTAAGGCAAGATAAGCCAATGAAAGGTAAACCAATGGAAGAGAATGAAAAGTAAGCCAAGATAAGCCAATGAAAGGTAAGCCAATGGAAGAGAATGAAAAGTAAGCCAAGATAAGCCAATGAAAGGTAAACCAATGGAAGAGAATGAAAAGTAAGCCAAGATAAGCCAATGAAAGCTAAGCCAAGATAAGCCACCGCAAGGTAAGCCAAGATAAGCCAATGAAAAGTAAGCCAATGGAAGAGAATGAAAAGTAAGCCTAGATAAGCCAATGAAAAGTAAGCCAATGGAAGAGAATGAAAAGTAAGCCTAGATAAGCCAATGAAAAGTAAGCCAATGGAAGAGAATGAAAAGTAAGCCAAGATAAGCCAATGAAAGCTAAGCCAAGATAAGCCACCGCAAGGTAAGCCAAGATAAGCCAATTAAAGGTAGGCCAAGCTAAGACAACGAAAAGTAAGCCAAAGCAATGCAGTGAAAGGCAAGCCAAGGTTAAACAAGCCAAGACTCGAGTTTCACCAAAAGCTCCCTCACTGCCGTAAACGTAAGCTGAACGAAACAAGATTTGCAAGGCAAGTTAAGAAAAGGTAAGCCAAAACAAGGCAATGTAATGTAACTCAACCAAGGCAATGCAAGATATTAGGCGAGGCAAACAAGGTAACATAAGCCATAGCAGGACACGCAAGACACTCGAAGGTTAGGTAGCCTCAATGCAAGGCTCTTAACCTAGTGTAACGATAGGTAAACTAAAGACATCACATTACGTAGTAGTCATATCGTTACATTACATCTGGACTACATCAAATGCCTTCCAACAGGTATCTTGACACGGAACTACCTCTGACGCTACCCACTATGGCAGCCCTCAACGAGACAACGACTATCTCAGCCTCAGCAGCTTCATCCTCGGGAGCATCACTATGGCAGCCGACGGAGAACACAACATCCCCCTCGAACACGACCGGCCAGTTCGACCCCTACCAGGTCGTCGCTTTTCTCCTGGTCCACTGCCCCTCGGCCGTCATCATCGACCGAGCCATCACCCCCATCTGGTACGCCATCGGGATCGTCGGCAACATCCTATCTGCTCGCATCTGGACGCAGCGTCGAATGTGGCAGAGCAATTCGTCGGCAATCTACCTGTCAGCCATCTCCATCGTCGATCTGATCTTCATCCTGCTCCATATCGTCATGGAGCTCAAGTACGCCTGGGCAGTACACAGCTTCCGCGCTCCCGTCGCCTGCGAGATGTACTACGTCTTCTTCATGGCGACTCAGTATCTGTCGCCGACCCTCGTCCTCTGCTTTACGGTTGAAAGGTACGATCTCGTCAGATTGTTCGATCTTTCGACCAGCGGTTCATTCGTTCCTTCCTCCCTTCCTTCATTAGTTCATTCATTCATTCGTTCATTCATTCGTTCATTCATTCGTTCATTCATTTGTTCATTCATTAATTCATTTATTTGTTCATTCATTTGTTCATTCATTAATTCATTCATTTGTTCATTCATTTGTTCGTTCATTAATTAATTAATTAATTCATTCATTCATTCATTAGTTCATTCATTCATTAGTTCTTTTATTCGTTAGTTCTTTCATTCGTTAATTAATTAATTCATTTATTTGTTAATTAATTAATTAATTAATTCATTCATTCATTAATGCATTTTTTTCATTCATTCATTAATTCATTCATTCGTTCGTTAATTTATTCATTTATTCATTAGTTCATTTATTCATTCATTCATTCATTTACTCGTTCGCTCATTTCCTTGTTCGCTCAGTCACTCATTCGTTCATTCAGTCAGAATATTTATACAGCGCATTTATCAATATATGTACCCCGTCCAACACAGGCGAAGGAGGAAAAAAGTGTTTATTGAGGGTGGACTTTCTGGCCACAAGACCAAGCAGATAGAGCGGCTGGCCATTCACCCCGTAGACGCTGAAGAGGCTTGAGGCCGCATTGTGGAAGTACATGCGCTGGTTCCCGTCTTTGTTAAACGCTGACATGCCCATCGTTTGCAAAAATTAATCGCTAATTGTCTGCTTTACCCTCGAAACAATATGTATCGGTTCATGACGATGAACTGACGCGTGATAGTGAATTGTCTGTCGATCAGTAGAAATGTTTTCAAGGAATGACGGAGAGGCGCCTAATTGACAGATGCTTTCGAAACGGGTTGCCGTGGTAGAATAGCTAGGAATTTTCTGCCATTCGAATCCCACTGCGTCAAGAGAAATTGGCAATTTACTGGATGTGCGCGACTGTCTGTTAGTTAACGTGCTTAACAGTTTGGGGTTGAAATCCTCTCCAGGGGAGAAAATATCTCGAGATTTCTGTCCATCGAAGCCCAACTGAAAACAGCTTTAAACTGAGTACACATGACCCACACTGTCGGTTGGAAGATTAGACGGCGTGGGTGAAGAATAGTCGCCCGCACTTGTGTGTCGAGGGGTAGAAAAGGAAGTCGCTTACATCGCATATCCACTACTGACTCTTGGGACCGTACAGCCTAAGTGACTGATCTTTTTCCATTATCGAATCATGCAATCCCTGAAGAAGTTTCTTGACTTGTTGATCCGAACGCCACTTGCAAGCCGTGCCTTCAAGGAACAGCTGAAATGCTGAGCTGAGAATAATAAATTCCACGCGACTGCTATAACTTGCCTTGCGCTCTCTTATCGGAATCAGTGCCCGATCCACAATTGCTTGCGTGCAGAGGGCAAGAGCATTTCCAGAGGGGCGCCACATTCTGGCAGCCCACCCTGTACGGGTCTGGTCCGAGGGGCGCCGACATATGACCAAGAAGGGCGCAGGGGCGAACCGCTCCCAAGCCTATCGCTAAATCCGCCACTGATCGAAACTTTACAGACAAAACAGAGAAAATTGACGAGACTGGAACAGATGGAAAGAATATGAAAATATCACTCAAAAGCAACGCCTCTGAACGGGGAGAGGCAAAACTTTGGCCCAAGCACATAATTAAAGCGAATTCCAAAAGCCATAACGAGATTAGCAGGTAAACAACCTCAGAAGATAGAAAAGGCTCCGGAACAATTTACCATGAGAAAGAATAATTTTGTAGTAGTAGCAGTTTCAGAGTTTAGCGACGTCTTATGGCATCAGAGGCCGTTGACGTCGCCCTCCTGCTTTATCCAGGCTTGGGACTGGCACTACCCGACTAAAGGCAGTGACAGAGTTAAATAGTTATGTAGTAATTGGTGAAATTTTTATAGAGCCTCCTACTGACAAGAGCTGACGATACCACAGCTCTGCGGAAATTGCAGAACTGAAATGGGTGATAATGTAGAAGATGGTAAAGGGTAGATGGTAAAAAGATGGCTTATCTTTCCATTTCTCTCAGCTTAAACACAATCCACCCTAACAGCTCAGTAGTAGTAAGGTAAGGACGTCCTTGTTTGGAGGTGGCTTAAAACCCGTCCTTACTACTCAGCTCCGCTTCCCCTTCTCTCTATAGTCTTCTGGCAACCGGACTTGGTCCTTGACATGGCATCTTTGGACAACCACATTGACTTGACGCAGCGCCCGTGAATAAGCTGGTGCCCTGCGCGTATAAGCTTTTAAGTAGTGCTTAAGAAATTTCGAGTTTACGATTACGAACTTGCTCCGATCCACTCGACATCATCAGGACATTGATCTCCACAATCGCTACTTAGCATTTCTACATGGCATTCCGATTTAACATATCCCCATACCGTCGCCACGTAGCATGACCCACATACGGAAGTATCTGGATTGGACTGAATTAGATCGGTTCAAAGTAGATTTGGTTCGATGGGACTGGAGTTCGCGTCTAAGCGAACCAAACCAAATGCAATACGAAGTCAGCGTCCGTCCTGACTGATGGAGTTTTTAAGAAGTCTAGTGTCCCGGGATGCTAAATAATTCACTGTGGGTGACTTTCGGCTGCTTAAGCCATTTAGGGTGTTCAGTCTCTCGACATCTGTTAGTCGCCCCTACCCGGTCTCTCGCTTCTCAGCCCTTCACCGAATGTATTCCTTCCATTTTATCCCTTCCTCCCTCCATCAATCCGCGTCGGCGCTAGGCTGCGGAAGCTGACACTGAGGCGATGATTCCGGCATCGCTTGGCAGCGCTGAGTATAGTAAATTGGAGCTGAGCGGAGAATGTCGAGAGGTGTGGGCTGCGTCGGATAAGAACGAATCCTGAGAAATAGAAAATCGTTCCTGACTAATACATAGGAGTGGAAAGAGAAGGAGGAGTAGGAGAAGGAGGAGGAGAAGGAGGAGGGGAAGAGGAAGGCAGGGAAGAAGGCGGAGGAAGAACAAAGTCTGAAGAAGAATGAGGAAGAAAAGAGAAGATGGAGCCAACAGAGAAGATAGATGGGTAAGAAGAGTAGGAGGGAGGACGGGTTAGAGAAGACAAGAGAAGAAGAAAATGTGAAGAAGAATGAGGAAGAAAAGAGAGGAGGAGGATGAATGATGAAGAAAGAAGAGGAGAAGAAGCCAATAGAAAGAGGAGAAAGAGGAGGAGTAGGAGAGAGGGAGTACATCGGAGAAGCAGGAGTGAAGAAATACGAGGAAGAAGTGGAGAAAGGATGCTGAGCAGAAAGAAGAGTTTGAAGCAGAGGAAACTGAGGAGAAGGAAGCGAAGGAGAAGGAAAATATCCTAAGCAGTATGAGGCTCAGGTAGAAAAGGAAGCGAAGAAGACGGTCATGAAGCGACAGAGAAGATTGATGACAAGAGGAATGAGGATCAGACAGAGGAGGAAAATGAAGAATTCTGAGCCCGTAACAATGAGAGAACTGTCAGAGGTGAGGTGGAACTTTATGGGACTTAGTGCAAGTTTGTGGGAGCGACATGAAAAGAATGGCTGGAAAAATTTGGAAGGGACTTCGTGAACCGAAAGGAAAAACAGAACAACAGATCTCATATGTATCACTGTATCGAGATGAATGAGTGATTGATCGATTGAATGAATGAATGAATGAATGAACGAATGAACAAACGAATGAATGAATGAATGATTGCTTGAATGAATGAATGAATGAATGAGTGAATCAGCTGCGTGAATACGCAGGAAAGATGACCCTTGATGAAGGCGAGCGGGTTGTGTGAGTCCAGAAGAATGATGCTGAGACAATGGTGGTGGAAGGACCCCCAAAGAGCTTGAATCAGACAAAAGAGCAGTTCATCAAGGAAACAATCCTTATCATCTGCAGATTTGCAGGTCCATAATCTGGATCAAAGACGATGTTCTCAGTGTTGACAAATCACTGGTCTAGTTAGCTACATCTTTCTATCTATCTGTCTGTCTCTGTTTGTCTGTCTGCCTGTGTCTGTCTGACTGTCTATCTATCTATCTGTCTGTGTCTGTCTGCCTCTGTCTGTCTGTCTGTATGTCTATCTATGTGTCTGTCTGTGTCTGTCTGTGTCTATCTGGCTGTCTATCTATATGTGTCTGTCTGTGTGTCTGCCTGACTGTGAATGTCTCTGCCTGCCTATGTCCGTCTGTCTGTATGTGAGTCTGTCTACTGTCTGTCTGTGAGTCTGTCTGTCTGTCTGCTGTCGTCGATATCATCAGTTAATCTGCTTAGAATGGTTTCCGACAGATATAGGGTTCGACTCGGGAGTCGGTCATCTAATAAGACACCGGAAGCAGCGCGAGTTGAACCTATGCCGTGAATCGTTCACTGACCTCTGGTGCTCTTGGCTCCATAAAAATTGCCTTTAATTGATGACGTTATTATCCCGTTTGACTCGCGACGGCGTCTAAGACCCTTAAGATGGATCGGATCGGATTCTGGAGGGGGAGTTGGAATCGTCACTCAACCGGATGCATTATACACGTGTGCGATAGTAGAGCGAGTGTTTGTGTTTTGTACGTTTCTTCTTCTTGTTCTTCTTGTTCTTCTTGTTCTTCTTGTTCTTCTTGTTCTTCTTGTTCTTCTTGTTCTTCTTGTTCTTCTTGTTCTTCTTGTTCTTGTTCTTGTTCTTCTTCTTCTTCCTCATCCTTCTCTTTCTCTTTTCTTCTTCTTCGCGTTCTTCTTCGCGTGCTTCTTCTTCTTATTCTCCTCCTTCTTCTTCTTCTTCTCCTCCTCCTCCTTCTTCTCTGCCTTCTTCATCATCATCATCATCATCTTCTTCTTTTTCTTTTTCGTCTTCTTCTTCTTCTTCGCGTTCTTCTCCTCTGTTTCCTTCTTCTCTTCCTTTTCATCTCTTTCTTCTTCTTTCTCATCGTCATCTTCCTCCTCTTCAACATCCTCATTATGCTCTTCCTGCTTCCTCTCCTTGCTCAATTCTCCTACTCCACTAGATACTCCTCCTCCTCCTCCTTCTCCTGATTTTTCTTCATATTTTTCCATAGTCTTCATTTCTTTATTCTCTTTCTACTCCTTTCATCTCTCTTTGTTCTTCCTCTGCTTCTTCCTCTCCTACTTATTCATCCTCTTTAATTTTCTTCTCGTCCTTCCTCTTTTTGCGATCTTCTACTCCGTCTGTTTAATCTTCCGCCTAATCCTCCTTCTCCTCATCCTTGTTCTGCCTCTTCCTGGTACAAGCCACGCTTTCAATCTCGCTGACGTGCTGGATCACGTTGGACAATCCTGCAATTCCCGAATGGAAATGAAGAAAAAGCAGACGTGTGCGGAAACTGACGCTCAAAGAAACTATCCGCTGGGATCTCAGTGAACTAGAAACAAGCATCAACTCGCTTCAAAAGCAACAACGATATTCAATTTGAAGCAACTGGTGTTTCCTAGTAGTAGTTCCGCAGTTTAACGACAGCTTATGGCATCAAAGGCCTTTGCCGTCGCCCTCCTCCTTTATCCAGGCTTGGGACTGGCACTACCCCCAAAACAAGGCAGGTCCAGCTGGTAGCTGGTCCAGCTGAGTGGAACTCTTTACCTGAATCTATTCGAAGATGCTCTTCAATAGATACTTTTAAATTAAAACTTAAGACTCGTTTATTCTCTCAGTACTATAACTAATTATTATGTTGTAACGCGTCCTTTGAGTAAGACATTGTTTTATTAAGGCGCTTTATAGATATAAGTTGTATTGTATTGTATTAAGGCAGTGGCGGAGTTAGCCTTATTTACTTTCGACAGATTTGCTTGAAAATGTGTCTTTCTTCAAATCTAATCGTAATCGTAATTCCGAGATTTCTACAGCGCCCAACAAAGCCACGTCGCGGGACCAGCTTATTCGCAGGCGCTTAGTCAAAACGAAATCGATAGGCAAGAGAGTTCGGTTCCGGGTCAGGATCCAAAAGTCAGACGGAGATACAGCGTGGCAGCTATGGAGGTGGTGTTTGGGATTGGGGCGGAAAGAGAGATAAGAGAATAAATTTGTAGCGGTTTGAATTTGTCCACAGACGCAAGCGTTGGTGATCATAGCAGGATAGCTTTTGCGCTTCATTTGCAAACGAATGTTTCCTCTGCATGCATTTTGCATTGCGACCGACTCGACTATTAATCGCTTGTCGTCAGAAACTGAATACGTGGCGCCATCTAGCGATTGCCAGCAGCGGTCGTTCTACCGCGAAACATCTGCATTTTGTATGATATTTCATAATTAAATCAACGCTGTTCTCACCCTCACTCTCACTCTCACTCTCACTCCCTCCAACTCCAAACGCCACCCACCGCAGCCGTCTGCCTGCCTACCTACTTGCCTGCCTGGTGGATTTTGACTTGGAAGCAAACCTTCTTGCCTATCGATTTGTTTTGACCAAGCGCCTGTGAATGAGCTGGTTGACACGACTTAGCTTTCGTTGGGCGCTGTAGTAATCTCGGGTTTACGATTACGGTATTACGATTACGTTTACTGTTCGCAGGTACATCGCCGTCTGTCATCCGTTCCGCAAGGAGCAGTTCTGCACGAGCGCTCGTGCCGTCAAGGTCGTCATCGGCGCCGTCGCCTGCTGCACCTCGCTGGCGCTGATCCAGGCCTACTTCTGGGTCTTCGATGCCGAGTCTCAGGACTGCATCCTGCGAGAATCAGTCGAGCATGGCGGTGACTCATCGCTGTGGTCCGTCTGGTCATGGATGACGGAAGTGACGGTGTTCCTGGCGGTGCCCGTCGTCATCCTCATCTTCAACATCTTCGTCATCCTCGAGGTCCGCAAGGTCTCGAAGCTCGGCAAGAAGAACATGGTCTCGACGAAGGGCGGACTCGGCGGCGACTCAGCCAACGGATCGACGTCGGCGACGACCGTCATGCTCCTCTCCGTCTCCTTCTACGTCATCATTACGACACTTCCGGCGACGCTGGTCTACGTGCTGATGCTGGACTTTCCAGAAGGGGATCATAACCTCAGTAAGGAAGAGATAAGCGCCGATCCCGTCTGGAATCGAAACCTGAACTACCTGCTCGGCCGAAAGATCGTCGACGAGATTTGTCTGTCTCACTACGCCTGTAACTTCATCCTGTACGTCATCACCGGGGCTCACTTCCGCCGGTCGCTGGTCGAGCTGTTCGGTTGTACGCCGCGTCGTTCGGGACAGTATACTGAGGTGACGCAGAAGACGGATGCAACGAATGCACACACGACGCACTTTTGAGATGATACAATGCACTCTGGGGATAATTCACTCTGGGGATAATTCACTCTCGGGATAATTCACTCTCAGGATAATTCAATCTGGGGATAATGCACTCTTTGGATAATACACTCTGGGATGACGCACTCTGGGGACAACGTACTCTGGGGACAATACACTCTGAGGGTAATTCACTCGGGATAATGCACTCTAGGGTTAATTCACTCTGGAGAATAAGTATTTTGGGGTTAACATACCCCGGGTATATGCATTCTGGGGAAAATGGGTGGTTGGGCAATGCACTTTTGAAATGACGCAGTATAATGCATCACTAAGACAATGCATTATTGCACTTCTGAGACAACGCACTTCTGAGACAATGCACTTCTGGGACAATGCACTTCTGGGACAACGCACTTCTGAGGCAGTGCACTTTACATCTGAGCGGAGATGCACAGGGTTGATCAATTATTTTCGTACGATACATCGCTCACGTGATAAGCCTCTGCTTGTTGTAAGATACACCTTTTAGAAAGTACGGACCTACTTCTCATCTGACATACTTAACGATTCACTTAATCATATGATGCACTTCCCAAGATACTAATAAAATGGAAAAGTTGTTCTGAGTTTTTTCCCAGTGTTCAACAACACTAGAATTCAACAACAATAGAATTATTAAATAATTAATTAATTGTACTAAATTTTATTTATTCAGATTCTCTTCCATTCTGCTGATCGTACTTCAAATGACGCCAATCTTTAATATTAATATTAATAATAATGAAAACTTAGTACTAGTGGTAGCAGCATCAACAGCAGTAGCAGTAGTAGTGGTAGTATTAGAAGCAATAGTAAAATAATAATAATAATAATAATAATAATAATAATAATAGTGGTAATAATAATAATAAGACAATTTATCTAGCGCCGTAGCACAGCCGAGGCCGAAGAAAAGGGCGCTGTACAAAGGTTCAAAAATCAACTGCAGTCATAAGATATCCTAAATAAAAAGATGTGTCTTGAGTCGTGACTTGAATGTGTCCAGGGATGGGGCATTCGTCACATTCTCAGGAAGACTGTTCCACCCAGTGGGTCCGGCGACAGTGAAGGAACGTTCGCCGAACTTCGTGGAAGAACGCGGGACATGCAGTTGATTCCTGGATGAGGACCGTAGCCGATATGTGTTCTGGTTGTCGGCTGTTCGAATACAGAAGTCGGATAGAAGACCATTAAGAGCCTTGTATGTAATTAGGCACAGTTTGTAGGTGATCCGCTGAGGAATACGCAACCAGTGCAGGTTGTCGCGCAGCAGATCGGTGACGTGATTGATTGGTGTCCGACCATAGATGAGACGGGCAGCAGAGTTTAGCACTGACTGTATCCGCTCTAGCTGACAAGTCGGCAGACCTGCCAGCAGGCTATTGCAGTAATCAACCCTGGAGACGATGAAACTGTTGACCAGAGTGACAGCGGTTGAGGTGGGAGTAGTGGTAGTGGTAGTAGTGGTGGTAGTAGTGGTGGTAGTAGTAGTAGTAGTAATCGTAATTGTAATGAAGAATTTATAAAGCGCCACTTCAATAATATATTATTATTATATAATTATTATATTGAATATATATTATATTACATATAATATATTTTATAATATATTTTATAATATATTAAATAACAATATATTATAATAGGCCTATATATTATACAATAATAATTATAATAATGCAGTTCGACAATGTGTGCTGTTTAACGACGCTGTATTATACCAAAGATGATTAGCGTCGCCCCTCCTCTTATCAAGGCTTGAGACTGGCACCAGCGGAACACGGGAGCGGCATAGCTTGAGGCAACGATGCAGTCGGAATTGCCCTTTGACTTTTCTAATGCAGTCTGGTTATCCTCTACTTCTTTGTTTCCTTTGCTTTGTACACAAATCTATTAGATTAAATTTAAATTAGAAAGTTGTAATTGTAATCGAAATCCTATAAAGCGCCATTTCAAGATAAAACTCATCAGAGTCGCTCCCGGCCCGATGTCCCCGAACTAGTGGGGAATAATACGGTCTTCAAACGCTTTGCGGAAAAGTGAGGGAGAGAGATAGGAATTCCCGCCGAATGTGAGCTTCAGTACAGACTTCAATCAAAGTGCGAGAAATTGCTGGAAAATAAACTCGAAAAACGGATAGATAAATCACGAGTGGTAGATTGAAGAGTTGATGATGATGGCGAGTTGTCTACCCGAAGGCAGGTACTTTGGCTGTATACCACCCGGGGATGAGATGAGTGAGGTGGTTTCCCGTTGCCTTCCTCACAGACAATTGTGGGTGAGCGACTTGTCCAAGGTCGCTACGCAGTGGCTTGAGGCAGATTCGAACCCGCAACCCTCCGATTACGAGGCACAGACCATACCACTATACCACCGCGTCCCGCCTACAGCACCGCGTCCCACAAGAGTTAGTAGACTCAAAACTATAGACTTTGGCAAAGAGAGCATGAATTCAGATGTAATCTGACAAGACTAAGCAGTCGGCAGTCACACACCTATGCACACACTCATCACTTTAACGATAGTCTCCTTCTGGAAGTGACCGAATTGGCGAGTGGTATTGGTGCGACATCGATTGACGTCGTGTACTTTATCGTAGTAGCGCTATATAAGTTCTAGGATTAGTTTCGATCATATTAGAACCAGGTTTGGCTTAGGTGCGGACCGGTTGCTCGATTGCGTATCGCATGTAGTATGTACGCTTTTTTCTAAAACGACCGTATGGCCTATATTTGAATGAATGAATGAATATTAAGAGATTAACGTGCCAGACATCAAAAATAATTTGAATCAGAGGCACATTTATTCATCGGTGAATTTATTGGGTGATCTTCACCATCATGGCGAGGTTGTTGATTGTGAAGTTATGCAGCGCATTAACTTCCTTACCTTACCTAAATGTAAATGTAGGCGGTTTTATATGGCAACCGTATGGCCTCGACCCTGCTCACTTTTCAATGAATTAGCTTTACACAAACGAAAATTTAATTCCCCAACCTTGCTACACCTTGCCTAGCCATACACATAACTTTACCTGTCTATTTGGAATTCAAACTAATCGACTGGTAGCAACCATCTCGAGCCTGGTTAGCTACATCGATAAGCGCGTACTCCAAGGAAGCCTCTGTGCGTGAGGATCCCCGGTTCGCGTCCCGGTCGTGGTTTATTCCAGAGATTTGAATTTCGGGCTAGTACGGTCCTCGCACGGGGACCTTAAATGGCGTGTAGCGGCGGTGAAGGATCTCACCCGATAAATTTGTTGAAAACTGAGCAGGGTCGAGACCATACGGTCGCTATAGAATAACGTGTACAATTTACAATTTTACAATTTTTTACCTCTAAAATAAATTAACATTTAACAACCTTATTCTCAAACGTTTTTTCAGCAAAATTGCGTTTTGTCCATGTAGTATTACTGTAAGCGAAAGCATCGATTGAAGTTTCTTATCTTAGACGAAAAGCATCGCTAAAGAACAAGGCACGGATTGCAGAAATCAATCATTCCCCCCGCTTTGTGAGGACTTCCTCTTCTTCTTGTTACAACCGTAACCCTTCTCTCTGCTCCGTATATCTAACTAATCTGGTCCGTTCTGATGTCATGTGGTCATCGGGGCTTGGATATCCCTATCCCTTTAATCTAACCGCTCGACCCTTGATCTTCTCAGGTCGTTCATCAACAGCTCGTTGTCCGGACTTTCTGGCAGATTATGGTAAAGTCTTGAACGCCACTTCTTCCTCGTTCCAGATCCTGGTCGTGCCGCTTCTTCCTGGAGACGACCCTGCCGTCCATCTTCTTGTCTTATCAACGAAGGGGATTCGTTTCCCGAGATTCGACTGTTTTCCTCAGGTCTCCAACCGCTCGATCCAGTCGCAACCCGTCGGTAGTTTCTGTCTGTTTCCGTCGCGTTTGGTAGGACGCAGTTTGGATAATGTCCTCGCGAGCCATAGTGGTGATTCGTGGAAACGTCCTTCAATGAGGTTTCACACCGGTCATGGACGTGGTTTTCCAAAGGCCCTTGCGTCGTTGTGGTCCAAGAATAATGTGGCGGCGCTTCGGACATCAGACCTCTCCTGAGATTCGAAACCTCTTCCAAGGCTTCTTCGATGCTCGCGTTTCGAATCATGGTCCTCGCTCTGTGGGAAGCCTGTCTGCGGAGGTAGCTTTTCTTTTCCTGGAAAGTCAGCAGACCGCGGTCGTTTCTTTTCGCCAGGAAAACGAACCGGAGCATGTAGTCCAGACCTTGGGCCATGACAGCGTAAGCTGCCAGCAGGGCGCTTATCCACGCATTAGAGTAGGCAATGTCGCTCTCCGGCTGCAGCCAGGAACACCTGGCGAACGCCTCGGCGGCCTCCTGGAACAGGCGAGCCTCCAGCAGAGCATATCCGAGCAGAGCGTGATTGAGAGGCTTCACCGATCCACCTCCGACGACCGTGTGATACATCTCGACCAGAGCATCGTCCGCATCTCGCGTCATCCCCAGACTCCGGAAGCAGAGCAGTCCGAGGAACTTGGCAAGGACCCTTGCCTCCACGACGAGTGTCTCATCCTCTTGAATGTTGTGGTGCAGGTGTATCGGTAGCGCCATCTGTTCAATCCCGCTGTAGGACAGTTCAACGTCTTCCGGTCTTGTGCAGAAGATGAACGCCAACAGGACCTCAAGAGCTTCGGCATAGCGACCCTCGCTGTAGAGGAAGTTGCCAAACTGGACCCAGACGGGCGACGAAGAATCGACCATTTCGAAGGCCTCCCTGAAGTAGTTCTCGGCCTTCCGCAGGAATTCGACCCTTTCGTTCGAACCGTCCTCTTGCAGACGACCTTTGACCTGACACAGCGTTCCCAGACTCGACAACGCCCTAGCCGCCTCACTCGGCTCCTGCAATTCGCGGTATCCCTGGACGCAATCGTCATAGCAACCGATGGCCCAGTCTATGTCCGTCTCAGAGCTGGTGGTCAAGCCGAGCTTAAGAAGGATCGCTACCATGTCGTCTTTGATCGAAGTCTCAATGTCTTGCTGTTGGACGACTGCACGTTCGCGGATGATTCCGTCCAAACTGCGGTTCTCCGACCGTCCTGGTTTCTCTTCACCTCTCAGGCGGTACAGCACCTCGTGACTGAGAAGAGCTATTGATCTGGTCCCGGTGTCGAGCTGTTGAGTGCGTCCCTGAGCCTCCGTGTAGTACTTGAGCTTGTTGTTCTCGTCCCCGAGACCCGCATAGGCGTCACCCAAGGTCAGAAGGACCAGTATCGATTGATCCGGGTCCAGGTCCTCCTCCGACTCGGGCGTCATGTTCCTGCAGAAGTTCAGGTAGTGCACCGCCTTCTTGTGCATACGCAAAGTGAGAAAGTCGCAGCCGAGCACGTAGAGGTTTTGCACTATGAACCATCTGCTCAGAGCGTCGACGGTGAGCAACCGGCCGCGAAAGAAGCGAGTGTACATCTTGAAGGATCGGATGCACCAGGTAATCGACTGGTGGAAGTGGCCGAGGAAGTGGTAGGACAGTCCGAGCATCGTCAGACCCCAGGTTATCTCCAGCGTCGGCTCGTCCGTGTCCGGCAGGTGTTGACGTAGGATATGCGACGTTTCGTACATGGTCGCGGCCCGGACGTAGTTTCGCGCCAGGAAATTCATTGTTCCGAGCATGCAGAGCACGTGCGCGTTCTTCTGGAGCAGAGGCGTGCCGAACGTGCTCGTGAAGAGACGTAACGCTTCCTCGTAACCTCTCTCGGCCAGGTCCAGGTTGCCTGTCATCAGCCGGCAGTCGGCGAGGTTCGACAGAATGTTGGCCAGCAGGTCTGGGTCTCGTCCACCGTCCTGCAGGCTCTCCATCGCCTCCATCGCCCGCTGGTAGCAGTCGATCGCTTCGAGAATGCACGGGCAGTACGTGTCGTCATCCTCATCCGGACAATTTCTGCTGCTGCTGCTGATGCTGCTACAGATGCTAGAGCCATCGTAAAGGTCTTCGTCCGCATCCTCTTGAATATTTTCCTTGGTCAGCTGCATCACCCGCGCCAGTAGCGACTCCAGACGCAGGCTGTCCGCGAGGAAGGCGTTTCCCATTTGGTACCAGACATCGGCCATCTTCAGAGTCTCGCCGGAGCTTTCGTAGATGCCTGCAGCTTCCTTCATCAGCTGGCTTCCTGACTCCAGCTCTCCCACGCCGCAACACGTCGATCCGATGTTCACCAGCAACTTCGCCATCATCTCCTGTTGGCCTCCGACTAGAGGGTATCCCTTGAAAACACCGAATGCGTACTTGTACAACTGGCACGCCTCCAGGAACTTCGACTCCTTCTTGAACGTATCAGCCAGTTTGATAGCCGTGTAGCCAAGCAGTTGGCTCAACTTCGACTCGTTGATGTATCTGTGTAGGCCAACCTCGGACTCCGTCGACGACCACGGCACCCGTTCTTTCTTTTCTGTAAACTGGGACACCTCCTCGAACCCGCCAACCTTCGACCGCGGCTGGAGATAATATCCAGGAACAGCAGCTTTACCATTTTCGCGTCCACGCCACTTGGTCAGAACCCCGTTCTTGCCCTCACCTATCTGCGAAACCTTCTCTGCTTTGTTCAGATCTGCAGGATGACTGGGTTTCGTGGATGAAGAGGTTTCGCTGGAGGCACAGGAAGGACCAGGTGGCCGTCTGTTCTTGTTCGCCTCTGAGCCTGTATCGGGGGTTATCTCTCTACTCTTCGCTGGAACTAGGGCCGAACTGGACGTAGTTGGTCCATTGACGTAAAGAACTATGTCCTTACTAGGTGGCCCCACGTCTTCAGAATCCTTCTTGTATTTGCCACAATGGATCGCAGAAGGCTTGATATAAAGGTCGATAGTTTCCACAGCATCGTCCTCCTCCTCCTCCTCCTCTTCTTCGTCATCTGAACTCAGGTGCTCGCTCTGATTCGTTACTTCTTCCGCCTCCTCTTCCTCTATCCTACCCATGGACAGTACGTCTTCGTCGGCAAGTAAGGCCTCGAAGATTCCCTGGAGTTCCTGGCCGTCCTCGCTGCCAGTCGACAGACGCAACGCCAGCTCGGAACAGACGCGCTGCTCGAGCAATCCGTGAGGGATCTTGCCGGAGATGTGCATGTACTTGTTGCGAATGTCTGTCGAGACCTCGCTGACGAACTGCTTGATGGCGTCCTGAAATCGATCGAAGTTGATCCGCCGTCTGCCAACCGAAACCGTATCGCTCGACTGGACCGATTCGCCTCCCGGGGAAGACGGGCAAGCCGTCCGCATCGCTGCGTCTTCAGCAGGGTCAGAAGAGTGCGACGGGAGGCGGGAGATTCCGTCTCTGGCGATGAGCGAGTACCTGCGGCGACCGCGGGAACTGTGAGCCTTGTCGTTTGGCTGAGGCTCCGTTGGATCATCGGCGTTGTAGTCAGTCTGATAGTCGGCCGCGCTACGGACGCAGAACTCCCACAGACAGTCCAGCCACGTGTCGTCGAAGCCCGACTTCCTCCGCAACGGTGCAACCAGTCGCGGGAATGGGGTGCAGCGCTCGAGGACCTGGCCCTTCAGCACGGCCAACAGGCAGACCTCAATTGTGTTTGAATGGCTCTTACACCTCGACAGAACATCGGAGAAGTAGTCGCCGTTACCGTTACCGTTCGACCCGTTTCTGCCCTGTCCGTTAACGTTACCGTTACCGTTAGATCCGTTTCTGCCCTGCCCTGAAGCGCCCCGCGGTCGGCGATGTCGGATGACCTTGGCACACATCTCGCTTGAGGCTCGGTAGAAAAGAAGGGCGAAGAGCATTCCACATAGCCAGTCCAACTCGCTGTCGCGGACACTGCGGCAGTGTTTGGCGTGTATTTCCGCAAGTCCAGCCAACGAGGCAACGATGATCTGGTCTGTCTCGACGCTCCGGTACATTGGAAGGCGTTGGAGGATGCCGCGGAAGACCTCCTCAGCCTCCGGAAGCTCCAGCTTATCGAGGAAACGCTTTCCTCGGTCGGCCTCTGCTGCCAACTGCTCAATGGTCGCAGCATCAAATTCGGCATCCGCAGCCATCATCGATTCAGCGTCTGGAACCGCTCATCCGAAAACCAACTTCAAGAAGACACTCAGCAGAGCCTGTGAAATATTGACGAAATCAAACTATAGGTCTCTGTGTGTAAAGAAAAGCACTCATATTTAAAGTAACAATAAGCGTCATTTAATTTTAATGAATTATATATCGAAGCATTTATATAGCGCCTTGAGAACATTTCGAAAGCCCTGCTTGCATGGCATGTAACTGATTAAATACCTTCTTACATTAGGCCTACATTAAAACCTTTTGAGCAAGTTTTTGGAATATAAGCAAGTTTTTGGAATATTTTCTAAGGTTGTCTGTCATTCTGCCTGTCTGTCATTCTGTCTGTCTGTCATCCTGCCTTCTCTCAGTCTGCCTGTATGTCTGCATGGTACTGTAGATCATCTGGTTCCGAAAACTAGCTTACCTAACCTAGCAAAGTAGACCTGTATCACCGCAGAAGCTAAGTCAATGACCTTTGGGATATTTCAGGCTGTGCATTTGCACTGGCAAGAGAAGCAGACTTTTTTGTCTCTGTCAGACAATCGGCTCTCACTCAATCATTTGTCCCAGATATGTTCAGTTGCAACACATAACTAGGATGCCACTCATATTAACTGCTGCTATTCTATGCAGTCTGATTGCTCTCGATAAAACTCTGGCCGTTTGACTGCGCCCTAGGGAGGGGCTGTTTCACCGGACGTTGGCTTCTACAGCAGCCGATGTACCTCATGGCCAAATAAGTTGCTCATATGCCACGTTTATTCTAATTCTGATAGCCTCCCCAGTCTCCTTGAAGCACGATATGTTATTCGTAAGGGAAGAGAATCTCACTTAACCCCTATTCCCCTTGGTTCATACTACACCCAATGAAGACACATTTCCCCATTTTCCAAACGGCCAGAGTTTTATCGAGAGCAATCAGACTGTATAGAATAGCAGCTCTTCGCTGTCCCTCAATTGTTCAGGCTACCTCCCTCTGATGACACTTTTTCATGCACTTCGCCCCTCCCCATAGGCTTTTATCCCTCCCCAATGCTGTCAACTACAAAACTTATCCGACCCGATCTCACTCTTTTGCATTAGCCCTACTAATGTTATACATCCCTCACAGACAATATCACTTCATTGGGATATGCCGCTTTACCCATGCATTCATAGCCATGCGTCAAAAACGCGATTTTTGGAAATAATGTAATGTAGGCATAATGTACTCTAATATGTGTAATGTGGTGTAATAAATGTAATGTATTTTAATGTACTGTGATGTGATTTAATGTATGATTGCACAACATTATCAGGCAGACTGGTTTTCAAGCATTACATTACACTTAATTTGCATTGCATTATATTTGAATTGCATTACGTTTGATTACACTGCATTTGCAAGACATTTACGTTCATTGGCTTCGATTACGTTGTTGAAGCGAGATTCTTAAAAGGCGGTATATAAATAGTCAGATACATAAGTAAAAATCCCATTACATTTATATTGCATACATCACAAAATCCAGAGACATATACTGCAAAAAAGTTTCCGGGAAATACACTACTCACTAATAGACATACAACTTGCTTTGGGCTCCGTGAAACAGTGTACACGGATCCATTTGCCTTGCTTCATGCTTGCATTCATGTGTAATCCGAAACAGGTAAAATGACGGCAGTGTAAGGTCATGAACTTGTGAACCTTGATCTTAATACAATCATCTTCTAGTACTCCATAAACAAAGGCAATTTGCGGTCCATTAACGTTTACAGAAAGCCGCTTGAACTACGAGTGCAGTATCGAGATATTCGGTTCACAGCTCGAAACAATTCCAAAAGCACCAAGAAAATGATTCACGTTGAAAAACCTGTATAGCTTACCTGCTCTTCACCTGCTGGAAGACGTTCGTTGGTTTCGACCGTGTCGTTGATATACGGTTCTCAGGATAGAAGAGGATCAGAGGAGCCGAACATCTGGCCAGGTATTCGTGCAGGTGAAGGACCGGGATGCAGAGGAAATCCAGTGAAGATGGATGCAACTAATTATTTATCTAATGGCCTGTGGTCTCGCACGTGGCACGGTTGGAGAGCATCCGACGAAAGTTCATCTCAGCCTCCGAAGGACGAAAACTGGATTCCATGGCAACAGGTACTGAGCATCATTCCGGAGCTACAGAGACGGATGCGGATGCAGAGGTGACGCACCCTGAAGCGTAAATCAGACAGATAGCTCGTAAAAGATGCGGATTATTATGCGAACATATTGTTTTCCGTCGTTGGGCAGCAGACGTCAGACGTATGAATCAGTGACTAGCTCGGGTCATCTCTAATCTCAAGTGTACTGCACTGAAGTGAAAGCCCTCAAGAGCGGCAGAGGCATCTGAGTAAATGAAGTATATTGCGAACGGCAGCAGCAGCAGCAACCCTTGATAGATTAAAATTAATTTAACTGACGTCAGACATTCCCCAATCTTTGACCCGAAGAGATAAAGGTACCATAGGGTAACATAACAAAGTTAAGTACACGCTCCTATAGCACTTCATAGCACTTCTTGGTTTTGAAGGATCTTTCGGCTGAGGCGCAGACACCTCCACGGCCACTTAACTACAGCTTTTAAGCTGCACAACTTACTTAAGCGCTAATTTACTGACACCAAAAGGATATAGGGCTGAGTTGGCAGTTCAAAAACATGGCACAGTGGTCAGGCGACTTCAGTCAGCACCAGTGTGTCGAGGGCATGTGTTCTATAGAGGAAAACGCTGGGTTGTCCGAACTGCATGGAAGCTAAGGAAAGCAGGAGCTTCTGGGGGGGGGACACAACTACTTTTGGACCCTGAAATTTACAAGACCGTACTTACTCCGCACTGGTCCAAGAACAGGGCACAGTGGTCGGTGCGGATTTGAAAACTTCTTTTTGGTCATGGAAAATTTTGTGCGGGTTTTTGTTGTAAAATGACCGTTTTAGTCGACAGTATTTTTATTATTATTTATATATTTGTTAAGCGCCACTATCTAATCACTCAGAATCACACTGAATGGCACTGAGCAATTAATTATCAGTGAGTGAAGGACTTGCTCAAGTTCCCTACGTAGATGTTGTCTCAGGTGAGGCTTGAACCTAAACTCTTCGCTTTGCCGAGCGCTCTGATCAATCGGCTTCTGTGCCAAGCGCTTAGGAAATCCAATTTTACCTTCATGTCGCAAACATTTCTCTCTATCATCCATCCGTCCGTCCGTCCGTCCGTCCGTCCGTCCGTCCGTCCGTCCGTCCGTCCGTCCGTCCGTCCGTCCGTCCGTCCGTCCGTCCGTCCGTCCGTCCGTCCGTCCGTCCGTCCGTCCGTCCGTCCGTCCGTCCGTCCGTCCGTCCGTCCGTCCGTCCGTCCGTCCGTCCGTCCGTCCGTCCGTCCGTCCGTCCGTCCGTCCGTCCGTCCGTCCGTCCGTCCGTCCGTCCGTCCGTCCGTCCGTCCGTCCGTCCGTCCGTCCGTCCGTCCGTCCGTCCGTACGTCCGTCCGTCCATCTATCTATCTATCTCTCTCTCCTGACTGGAATTAATCCTCCTAGGGGAGGGGTCAGCCACACGGATCCTTCTTTTCCATTTCAAACATTTCTGAGGATCTTTTTATGATTTACCTTACTTCAGCTTACCTGCCTTGATCTTACCTTACCTAAACTTACATTGCATCACCTCACTTGCTTTTACCGTAACTCCTTACACCTTACCGAAAAAACACAGCATTATTCGTACTGAGCATGTGCATACACACAACATGTGTCCCGGGTGTAGGAATGGTTCGCAGACATTCGACTGTTTAACGACTATAAAAATCACTGATTCCACCTGATCCTTTTTAGTAACTTTTTTATTATTGTCCGTCTGCCACCAGTTCGAAGTTTATTAAAGTAATATGCCACACGCAGCAGGATGCTACAAGTGACCGATGTATTTAAGAATAACAAATCCTCCCTGTCGTTAAAGTTAGACTGCGTTTTGTAATTATTCTATGACCTCGCTGACATGACTTGCCCTTTTCACACGCACACACGCACACACACATGCATATATATATATATATCATACCTAATTATATGCTATATATTATATAAAAATTACCTCAAATATCTGGTATGATAAAGACAAGTAAGGCAAATCAGTACTAGGGAAAGTTAAGCGAGGTGAGACAAGTAAGATAATTTAAGTTAAGGGAAGATTTGGTAAGATACAGTAAAGTAATATATGGTAAGGCGGTAAAACAAGTGAGGTAAGTCAAGAAAAGGTAAGTTAAGTTAAGACAGGGTAAGGTAAGTTAAAAAATATAATTTAAGGTAAGCTTAAGAAACGTAAAATACGATAAGTCAACTAAGGTAAGTTTAGAAAAGCTAAGGTTAGTCAAGTTAAGGTAAGGTATGGTAAGGAGAGGTCACTGGCCACCTGCCCCTCATATGCTGAGGCTAAGAAAGATACCGTAAGATAAGATGTGGTAAGGTGGTAAGACAAGTGAGGTAAGCTAAGGTAAAGTAGGTAAAGGTAAGTCAAGGTAAGTTAAAGTAGCATAAGGTACGATAAACTCACAGAGGTAAGGTAAGTTTAGGAAAGGTAAGGTACGATCAGTTTAGGTAATGTATGCTAAGGCAAGTTAAAGTAAAGTAAGGTAAGATATAAGATAAGTTTAGGTAATGAAGGTGAGAACTGTAAAATAAGATATGACGTAAGTTTAGGTAAAGTGAAGGCGAGATACTGTAATACGGTTTAGGTAACGTAGGCGAGATACTGTAAAATAAGATACGAGGTAAGTTTAGGTAAGGTCAAGGCGAGATACTGTAGAAATAGATAAGGTATAGGCCTAAGTGCAGCCAATGTGTGCCTGCCTATAAAAATGGGGCAGAGCAGAGAAATCTAGAGACGGTGAGTCATCAAGAGCTTTACCTGGAAGCAGTCAGAAATTCCGATAAACGAAGAGAAACATAAGACGGAAAGAGAAGATTGAAATCGCTACAGCATCACGCAATTCAATAGATTACGCTTATCGGAATGTATATATAGTTATAGTTATATATACTTATATATGGCATATACATAGGCCTATGCCTATAAGCATTATATCTATATACAGACGAAAAATATAATTCGTTGAAACCTATATATATATATATATATATATATATATATATATATATATATATATATATATATATATATATATATATATATATATATATATATATATATATATATATATATATATATATATATATATATATCGACTCAGCAGTGCTTATGTAGCAGAACATTATATAGCGTCATTAGAGAGCCTCACAAAGGCTTCTGTTTATGTTTAAAGAAAGTGGGCATGGATAAACTATGCTGTAGATCATCAAATCATCTCATATAGTATAATATCTATATATATATATATATATATATATATATATAAACAACTACATATATACGAACATGTAGTTGCGATGCGGCAATATATGTATTATATATATATATATATGTATTATATATATATATATATATATATATATATATATATATATATATATATATATATGAAAGCATAATCTAGAGATGTGGTACAGTAGATGCCTGGACTTCTGGATTTGTCTGATTGGAGGTTGGAGCAGAGAAGAGCTTATCATGGTATCGTTTATCTTCTGAATTCCTCCCGTCGAGCGCTGCAGCGCGGTGTGTCATCAGCGCTTAGAAGACTCAGCGCACATGCACGGAAACACACACATAGAAACACTGATACACACGAACGCACCTGCACAGAGGCACACATAAACACACGCGGCATCGTATATGCTAACCAGACGTTGCCATGGTTACTATTAATCCAGTCTGTCTGCAGTTTTTTGTAATGTAATGGTGGTTAAATGTAATGTAATGTTACGTAATTAACTGGAAATTTATATAGCGCCTTCAAAGTTCATCTGCAGCTAACCAACTGTAGGAAAAGTCACCACTGATGAGCTCTCGCATACACGTAAAGGTCAACCAAATTCTTGCAGGTAATGGCAACAAATATTAGGTGTTATTTATACTACGAATAGTATACTGTGCTAGAGTTTACTTTGCTAATAAATGGTTTACTATTCTAATCGTAATCGTAATCGTAATCTCGGCTACGGCGGGTGATGCATGGGATTGGAGCGGAAAGAGAGTCAAAAAGAAGAAGAAGAAGAAGAGGAAGAAGAAGAAGAGGAGGAAGAGGAAGAAGAAGAAGAAAAAGAGGAAGAAGAAGAGGAAGAAGAAGAGGAAGAAGAAGAAGAGGAAGGAGAAGAAGAGGAAGAAGAGGAAGGAGAAGAAGAGGAAGAAGAGGAAGCAGAAGAAGAGGAAGAAGAAGAAGAGGAAGAAGAAGAAGAGGAAGAAGAAGAAGAGGAGGAGGAGAAGAAGGCAGAAGAACAAGAACAAGAAAAAGAAGATGATGATGATGAAGAAGAAGAAAAAGAAGAAGCAGCAGAAGAGGAGGAGGAGGAGGAGGAGTCAGGATAGGATCTGTGGAAGAGGAGTGTTTTCAGTTTTGAGTGAAAGACCAATGCAGAAATTGCAAGCGGTGGAGCATAGGTGAGTTCGTATGATGGGCCAGATAACTGTCGCAGTTCTGGAGGAGTTTTTTTTATTATTCTAGCTAAGCACTCCGCAAAACAGCAATGAGGATACTAGGTAGGACTATATTACGGGCACTTTACTATTTTCAAACACAAAGGCATCATGTTGAAGGTTCCTGGTACCGCGAGAACTGCCCCCAAGGGCACTTGCGATAGTACCGAGGATGCTGCTGCAGCTGTTGCAGCCTCCGCCGCCACTGTGTCTGCTGACGGTGATGCTGCTGCTGCTGCTGCAATGATGCAGAGCTCAAAATTGGGCCAAGCATGATTAGTCACACCTGCGTGGATGAGGCAGCAGACGAAAACATCTGCCCGGCATTTCTCACTCTTTTTCTCTTTGTTTCTGTACGTCCGTTTGTATGCTTGCCTGTCTGTCCGTCCCTCTGTATGTTTCTCTGTCCATCATTGCTTGTGTCTTTTATGTCTGTCTGTTAGTCAGTGCGTCCGTATTTTATGCCTGTCTGTTTATCTGTCTTGCTGTCTGCCCGTCTTTTGTGCCTGGTTGCCTGTCAGTCAGTCAGTCAGTCAGTCAGTCAGTCAGTCAGTCAGTCAGTCAGTCAGTCAGTCAGTCAGTCAGTCAGTCAGTCAGTCAGTCAGTCAGTCAGTCAGTCAGTCAGTCAGTCAGGCAATCTGTCTGCCTGTCTGTCTGTCTGTCAGTCAGGCAATCTGCCTGTCTGTCTGTATGTCTGTCTGTCTGTCTGAGAACAACACTCACTCAAGGCATCTACCTCGTATGTGTATTAGGCCTATATACATAAAATATATAATAGTTACATATATTGCACCATCTCAACTATATTATGTATCTATATATACATCTAAGTTTTTATATAAGGGCCCATATGAGATGCTTTGATGCCTTGCAGCCGTGTTTATCCATGTCCACTTCCTATAAACATAAAACTGAGGTTCTTTAAATAAATGTTCGGCCACGTAAGTAGTGTTGAGTCGATATATATTTAATTACAGGTTTCAACTAGTTACATATTTCGTCTGTATATATATAATGCTTATAGGCAGATTTATATGTCCGTCCGTCTGTCCGTCCGTCCGTCTGTCCGTCTGTCTGTCTATTTGTCTCCTTCTACGTCACTACATAGATTAGCAGAGGTCCCTCTCTTGTGCTCATGGTCCAGTTCCTGCTCCGAGAAGTATACATGCACCTGACTACTTTTCGGTGAAATGGGGACCTGGGTCTCCAGCAAACATCAACGGGCAGCTGGTACTCTGCGGCCCCCACTTTCTATACCGTGAATAAGCAATGCCCATTAAGTCTAGTATGAGCATGGCATTCTCTACTGACTTTTTATACTCTTAATCAAGGAATATTATGACTCGAAAGGGAAAGGAGTGGAAAAAATTGGTACCCACTTTCTAGACCAAAGCTGCACCTCTGCCTCCCTGCACTCCCTCTTCTACTTTGAAGTAACAAGGGTTAGCAGTTCCAATGTTTAACCACATCTTATGACATCAAAGGCCCTCCTCCTTTATCCAGGCTTGGGACTGACACTACCAGGGTATGGCAGTGGCGGAGTTCGTACCAAGGGGTTTATGCAGCCCGACGAATATGTTAGCAGGGAATGGTAGTCACGCCACCTAGCGAATCACTAATGAGCTAGCATTGCCTACAAACAAACAAATAATTATGAACATAGGGCTGTAATAACTTATTGCGCTTGGGTTCTCTGTGTAAGTTATTAAAAGCATAAATGAAAGTATGCCCACCCCCAGAAAAATTGCATGCAAAGCGTTAATGGCAGTTAATCATTGTACTTCAGTTTAGAATTCATCGCCCCAGGCCGATCTATGTACAGACAGCGAGAATATTATATTACACAACGATGCCAATTACATCGTTTCTAGCGATTGAAAGTACGAGATGAAAGCATACCTCTCTAACCAGCACGTTCTCTCGCATGCTTAGTTTGACTGCAACTCAACGGTTTAGGGCCCAGCGTTGTTTTTCCACGCAGAAGCAAAACATAGCGCTATAAAATTGCAACGAGAACTCCTCGGCAACTGGCTATATAGACTTGAGCACAACTCCAAACCGCTGGCTCGTGCATACATACAGAACGCCTACGGATTCCGCGTAAAGTTATACAACTACGAATAACACCTTCTATGAGCATTAGACGTTTACGTATATATTCGCCACTTCACGCGCGCAATAGTACACTCCGAAGAATATAGATATATACACTCTAGTATTACTTTATATATAAATATATTATATGATCTTTCTCTGGTAGACCAACGCTCTGAAGAATATATATGTACATATTCTTCAGAGTGTTGGTCTACCAGAGAAAGATCATATAATATATTTATATATAAAGCAATACTTCATCATTTATATATATATATATGCATATAGGTCCTATAGGTATTGTATTACTTCATGCATGAAAATAATATATGATCTTTCTGTGATACACTCCGATTAATATATATATATATAGGCTTTGTATTGCTTTGCATATAAATATATCATATGATCTATCTGTGATACACTGAAGAATATATATACATATACATGCATATATATAGGCTACTGTATCACTTTTTATATTAATATATGATCTTTCTGTGATACACTCCGAGGAATATATATACACGTATATGGACTACTTTATTACCATATATAAATACATTAGATATAATCTTTGATACACTCTCCGAGCGCATGAGTGATACATTTCCACAGCATAGCGGCCATTTTCATCCAGGGTGTAACGCCCTCTTATGCGTGCATGTCTTTCGCGCATCGAGTGCCAAATGGGTCTTGCTGTATCTTTCTGTGGCTGTCGATGGATCTGGTGGAGCTGCGAGCCTCGTGTTTTTTCGCTGTGATGTGCCGAAAGAAGTGTCGAGATAAGAATTCCAGGCTAACGGCTTTGAATCGTGTTTATGCCGAGCGGAGCCTCATTGGAAACAAAGAGGTTAGAAATCTTTAGCGGAAATTGTAACATCGACTGGCTGGTTGAGCAGTGCGTCTTCGGTAGATAATGGAAGAAGAAAAGACGATGAAAAACAATAGGTAGTCGGGTAATGATGTAATTAATGATGAACTGGCACTACTAGTACATAACTACTGTTATGTCTATAGCCTATTTATAGACTTTGTAATGGAGAAAATAAAGTCCAAACGTGGTGCTGATATTTATGCTGTTTTCCAATCGATCATCTCTTCTGTATGTATATATGTATGTATGTATAAGTATGTATGTATGCATGTATGCATGTATGTATGTATGTATGTATGCATGTATGTATGTATGTATGCATGTATGTATGTATGTATGTATGTATGTATGTATGTATGTATGTATGTATGTATGTATGTATGTATGTATGTATGTATGTATGTATTCGTAGTACCGTATACCTGGTCTGTGTTGCACTAAAGATGACGTGAGACAACAGCTGAATGAAGAGCTCGCAGCACACAGTTAGGCTCGCCAACTGGATTGCTGCCTATTTGCCTGCTCAATCGGGAGATCCACATTCAGTTTGCGTAACGTGCATATGCAGGACTAATAAACTACGTTCTAAGTATGGGATGAAGACCTGTAACAAATTATGGGATTTCTGCTAGCCAGAAATTCACAGCATTGGAACTATCATTTTTCCAAAGGCAGCATTTGATTGGCTGACGCAACACAAATCTACTGGCATCGCATAGTAATGAGTCTCCGGGTAGGTTTTTAACGAAACTAGGCCATCTTGAAAGTGCAATTGTAAACGTACATGCTTTTCTATAGTGACCGTATGGCTTCGACCCTGCTCATTTATCAGTGAATTTATCGGGTGGGATTCATCACCATCGCCGCCCGTTTGTAGTTTTCTTAAGCACAAGCTCGACGTCGTGAATTACCAGAGATGCCTTGACTTGACGATATAAACGATTTTACTCTTCAGAGGGAGATACTGTACAGAAGTCTTTGAAGCAGCAGATGAACTAATAGCTGCTAGTCGTGCACCTGATAAATGTATATTTTACCTGACTAATCTTACGTTACCTTCCTCCTCTTACTCTGACCTGGATAGCTACGTTTGTTAACGCGTGTATCAAAGCACCTCTGTGAGTGAGGATGCCGGTTCGCATAAAGATCATGGCTTATTTCAGAGATCTGAATCTCGGGTCCAGCACGGTATATACACGGGGACCTTAAATGGCATGGCGCCCATTCAAATGACGGGCAGCGGTGGTGAAGGATCTCACCCGATCAATTCATTGAAAAATGAGCACGGTCGAGGCCATACGGTCGCTATTCAGAAACATGTACTTTTACTTCTTATCAGAAGAAGTCTGTTAAGTTCGTCCCTAGAGGCAGCCGTGAGTATGAAATCTTAGCGACTTCGTTTTTCTTAGCCTCGGCATATAATTGCGAGTGGTCACTCCTATCCCTCGGCGCCTGATCTTCCGCTGTCTCTGCCTGACTTTTGGATCTTGACTTGGAATCGAACCCTTTTGCCTATCGATTTTGTTTTGACTGAGCGCCTGTGAATAAGCTGGTTCCCATGACGTGGCTTTCGTTGGGCGCTAAAGAAATCTCGAAATTACGATTACCACGATTACGACAGTGTAAGGTCAATGTACAAATATTATAACGGAGTTGAAGTGAATTCACATAGCCCGACCTTAATTGTTACTTCCTGTTACTAATTTCAGGTTCACAGCAGCCTAATGTTAGACCTATGTCTGGTAAATATGTCAAATGTCAAAATGGGGTCATATCTTCTCTGACGCACTTCCGGTCCCTTTAAGACTGAAACAGTACGAAGTCTGATCATTTTCGAGAAGTTTTGAGATGGTCTTACATGAAGGTCGTTATACAGTATAAATTCTTCCACGTTACATTACGATGATAATATCTATGGTTAACTGGAGTCGTTCGATGTGATGCATGCTGACTGATGGAGCACGGTTAAAGAGTGTTCAGTAGCAAAGTTGTCATTCGTGTGAGAGTCGGGTCAGTAATTAGCCTCGTCAAGTGTCTTCATCACATTTGTTCTCATAAATAATTAATTCATCCGCTGATGTTTATCGACACATCGCCCAAAACTGTTTCATGCCATATTATATTCCAGATAAACAAATATGTATCATACGATTTGTGTATGCGAGTGTATATGTACACGTACAGCTGTATATATGTGTATAAGTCTATATGTATATGTCTATATGTATATATATATATGTATATGTATTTATATTATATATGTATGTATGTACGTGTGTAAGTGTGTGTATGTATGTGTTTATGCATGTATATATGTATGTACGTATGTATGTGTGTGTACGTAAGCATGTAGTATGTTTGTATCTATGTCTATGTATGTATGCAGCATAGACTTACGTAAGCATTTATTTCCGTGTGTATGCGTAGTCTCAGTACAGATGGAGTGTAGCCAAGCGTCTAGGGCATCCATATAGCCGCAGTTCCAGGCTTGGAATAGATTCATAAATCTTTTAGCCATATAGGCCACAGAACCCTAGACCTACAGCAACCGTAGGCCTATATATACGGCAGCCTATGTTTCGGCCTTCCGCACACACTCACTCACATACGCACATATATATGCGCAACACATGTAATCACTTATATGTCAGTGATATATTTAGATAACAGTTGCGGATATAATTGAAATATATCTCTTTGACCTGCTTGCTGAACCCACAGATGATAATTAGCCAGTGAGTTAAATCTCTTATAGACCTGTCATTTATCCCACAGCATGTATCCGCGTGATTCTCACGTCCCACTCCCTTGCAATGTAATTGGAAATTTATATTCCGCCTTTTCAGCGAAACTCCCCGGCAAAGATTTCGACACTGTAGCGTTAGACAACACGCTTTGTTCTCTGATGACGGATACCAAATTATCAGCCCATATCGGCGGTTAATAATCAGCTTATATCGCTGTTTGTTTCTTTGGCCTAACTGTCCTGCATTCTCTTTCTAGCTGTCTTTCTAGCTCTCTTTGTTCTATGCCTCTGTCTCTGTCTAGTGTTTTTCTTGTGCGTATGTTGTCTGTTAGCACACGAATCTGTAGTACTCCTTGATGTACCCATATAACTTGTGATGCGATATCGAATGGACTTCCACCCATCCTTCTCGTTTTATTAATCCTAAAACTACGCATAAAAGCGCCGTTCATTCACTATATGCGACTTGCCTTCCGATCCGTGGTACTCTGTTGTTTTGTAGCTTGGCAAAGTTTGAATACGTAAACAAATTACATCATCCATCGCAAGCCCCCTATCTGTTACTCCTCAGGTATTCCATTAAAAACTGAAATCTCGCCTTTTGAAAAAATTTCACCCTGATCCATCGAATCCTCTGTCTTCCCATTTCTCTCAGCTTAATCGTAATCGTAATCGTAATCTCGAGATTTCTACAGCGCTCAACAAAAGCTAAGTCGCGGGAACCAGCTTATTCACAGGCGCTCAGTCAAAACAAAATCGATAGGCAAAAGGCTTAAGCACAACCCACCCTAACAGCTCCTCTCCAACTTCTCTGTCTGGAGAGAGAGAGAGAGAGAGAGAAAGAAAGAGAGAGAGAGAGAGAGAAAGAAAGAAAGAGAGAGAGAGAGAGAGAGAGACATAAGACAAAAAAGGGGTGTCAGGATAGGTACTTCGACGTGTAGCTCGTTACTCTGGATTTCCTGTCCTCACTGAACTCATTGATCTGAATACACTGAGTTAATTTAAAAGAAGTCTAAAGTCCTGTACGTTTGGAAGTAAGTTTCTCATCTAAGTTTACGATATGGTTTTGCACAAGCACCGTTGTGTAAAATAAATGCATTTACATTAAATGTATTTCTGCATTACAGTTGGATGATCTTTGTTTGATTTGGTCCAATAGGATGATGTCATCCTCTGCAAACAAAGGCGTGGTAATTAGGGTGACTCTGGTACAGGAACAATATTGTTATTTGTGTGTTTACTCATTGGCACCCATCCAATGCATGTGACAGATTGGAAGTGTATTGTGTTTTCTCTACTGGTGCTCAATTAAGGATCGGAATATGAAAATCTAATCTGCATTTTCTGTCTTGTTTGTCTGTCTGTATGTATGTATGTATGTATATCTACGTATAGATTTATCTACATGCTTTTCTGTCGACATATGAATTTGTCTATCTATCCGTCTATCCGTCTGTCTGTATGTATGTATGTCTGTATGTATGTATGTATATCTACGTATAGATTTATCTACATGCTTTTCTGTCGACATATGAATTTGTCTATCTATCCGTCTGTCTGTCTGTCTGTCTGTCTGTATGTATGTATGTCTGTATGTATATCTACGTATAGATTTATCTACATGCTTTTCTGTCGACATATGAATTTGTCTATCTATCCGTCTATCCGTCTGTCTGTATGTATGTATGTCTGTATGTATGTATGTATATCTACGTATAGATTTATCTACATGCTTTTCTGTCGACATATGAATTTGTCTATCTATCCGTCTGTCTGTCTGTCTGTTTGTATGTATGTATGTATATATGTATGTCTACGTATAGATTTATCTACATGCTTTTCTGTCGACATATGTATGAATGTATCTGTCTGTCTCTCCGTCCGTCCGTCCGTCCGTCCGTCCGTCTGTCACGCGAATCTCAATCGGGTTGCTCGTTTCCTCTCGTGAGGTTCTTCCATCCGTCTAATAATCCTACGTTCTGCTATTGCTCTTCTACTAATAATCCATCTGTCTGCTCCAGCTCTTTGCAGATTGAAGAATTTCCTGCTCTTTTAGTGCAGTTGATTCTGAAGCGTTTTAGATCTTTATCTCTGGATCGACAATTAACAGAAGCGATGATTTTTCAATACGATTTTTCATATAGGCCTGCATTGCGTAGACCTGTATGCTCAAACAGCTTTCGATAGATTTAGAATATTCGCAAATTGTTCGCATCGTTAATTCCAGTCTAAATCTTTAAAAACCGGACGCATTGTCCAGCCTAGAGCGAAGTTCTCACACGGGAACCTTAAGCAGCGTGGCACTTATTCAAATGGGCAGCGGTTGTGGTGGATCTTATAGAAAAATCGTGTACATTTACATTTATTTCAAATCGTGCAGTCAACGCAAAAAGATTTCTTCTAAAGCCGTTAGTTTTTAAATCACCAACTTACCTCTCTGGACAAAGTACAGTGAGAAGCTATTCCAAACCTCTTCTGCCCCAGGAGCAGTGGCCTTCACGGAGTCCTATCGCTCGCATGCGGTTTAGATCAGCAAGGCGAGCAGCCTGTAGACGCGCCGTTCCCGGATTGCTTAAGAAATAAAAAAGCGAAAACACCACATGAGCTCCACCACGACCCCGAAACTACGGCTACCACGCGAATTCAAGAATCCAGCAGGGAACTGTTATTGGTGCAACCTACTCGAGGAGGATAGACGTACTATACTCCCTTCCGAAACTCTGTATACAGCCCGTACGTCGACAGCACGAGGGAGACTAGATGGATGGTTCGTGCATACACGTCTAGGCCGCGATAGATGCGTTTAGGCTTTATACTTGCATCCAATCGTCGATTACGTGTGCATATCCAAAGAGCTGGTGATGTTGTAGCCCGCAGCACCCGAACGTGTAGGCCAGGCAGATGTGTGCCTGCTCGTCATACATGCGCCGAAACAGTTATTATCCGCGAATAACAGATTACCGTGCACTAGAGTGTGAGATTTCATCGACAAATGCACCCTATAGTCCTTCGTTTATAGGCCTATATCCGTTTTATCTGCAAGCTAAAGTTAGGCCTACCTCCAAGTTACGTCCGGGGTCTGCGCTTATCAAATCGTTTCCTGCTGGTCAGCTGATTCAAACAGCATTCAAAACGTTTCATATTTACTTTCACAGCTTTTCCGTCAGTTTCGTCTACTGTTCTTAAGCAGCCAAGGGGACTAGGGCGCTATATAAATGCCCAGAAACTAGATAACCACTTAACTAACTTACCAACTAACTACCTAACTAACATGGTGTGTATTGAAGAGCTTTTGACAGATAGGAAGCTAGAGCAGAGAGGAAGCTCTTCGTGAATATTATAATTCGCATTTTGCCTCTGTCCAACACTTGCCACCTCTTGCTTGTTAGCCAATGATCCAGTATATCTAGGAAAACATTATTGTCCGTGTCAGAACATCAGTATAAGAATATATTACTTAGACATATAGAGATCGATTTATAGACATTTCACCATGGAATGAAGTACTGAGCACACCAATGTGCATGCACATATATATATATATAATATATATATATCCTCGATGTTCTCAGTGCATATGTATTTATATAATATATATCACAATGAACGCATAAATATATATCTATCTGCATAAGTGGATATACATATGAGGCCTCAAACGGAAGAACCAGCTTAGTTCATATATACTGTGTTTTATAATGGATAGATTAAGCTGCATATATATATACACACATGTATATCTACATATATTTGCATATATACAAGCGGGGCAGTGTATCTGGCTATTTGGCAGCGAATATAATCAGCCAACGAAGTATAGAGCTGTCAGTTCATAATTTATCTCGACCAGACTGAGAATGCGTGTAGCCTTCCTTCCTCACCCGCCCTAGTCCCCTCCCTTCCTCTTCTCTCCCATTCCCTTCCCTTCCCATCCTACTCCTACCTCTTCTCCGCTGTTGGTATTGAACCCTATACCTCTTTGGCGCTTCCCCACAGGCCGCTCTCGATTCTGGATTCTTCAGTTCTTCTCATCCATCTCTGTATTGCGAAGTAAACACACTCGTCTGCGTGTAGGCCTAGGTCTGTGGGCAGCACAAACAATACCCGCAGGCCAGTAATCGTAATCGTAAAGTCGAGATTTCTACAGCGCCCAGCGAAAGCCGAGTCGCGGGAAACAGCTTATTCAGAGGCACGTAGCCAAAACAAAATTGATTGGCAAGAAGGGTTCGGTTCCAGGTCAAGATCCTAGAGGCAGGCAGGCAGGCAGGCAGGCAGGCAGGCAGGCAGGCAGGCAGGCAGGCAGGCAGGCAGGCAGGCAGGCAGGCAGGCAGGCAGGCAGGCAGGCAGGCAGGCAGGCAGGCAGGCAGGCAGGCAGGCAGGCAGGCAGGCAGGCAGGCAGGCAGGCAGGCAGGCAGCTACGGTGGGTGGTGTTTGGAATTCGATTCGCAGGTCAGATGTGGGGAAGAAGAGGAATCAGGATAGGATCTGTGGAAGAGCAGTGAAGAATAGACATTATTACAGATTGGGGCAGTAGGGTCACTGATTCTGCCCTGGCCACAAACTATGGGAAGCCTAAAATGTTTTTACTTTTTATTCAGTTAAAAATGTAGATCCCAGGAGAAAAAATTTCCTTCAAAAAGTTTTTGGTGCTCTTACAAAGTTCTCAAATCAAAATCACAGTATATAAACACATACCATGGATTTATGCTGTGGCAAACTTATAACTTCATATAAACGTACAAGTTTTTCTACAGCGACCGTATAGCCTCTACCCTGCTTATTTTTGAATGAATTAATTGGGTGAGATCCTTCACCACCGCTGTCTGTTTTAACGGGTGCCACGACATTTAAGGCCCCCAAGTTCGGACCAGCCAGAAAGACGGACGATGGAGATCATCAATGCTTCTGAGATGGTGTCTCATAAAAACATCGGAAGGAAGGGAATGGGAAACCACCTCCCTACTCATCCCAAGCACGATGAAAATAACAAAGTGGCCACATTGGATTCTTGAACCTGCCTAAGGGCAGGACAGCAAAGAAGAAGAGTTTGGACCGTGCTAGCCCGAGATAAAAATCTCTTAAATAAGCCACGATCGGGAGGCGAACCGGCATCCTCGTGCTAACACTCAGAGGTGCCCTGATGTACATGTTAACCAACGTAGCTCCACACGACTATGTTAAACTGTATGCTGTTAACATAACCGCAAATCACTATCATTAAAAAGAACACAGTATACAATTTCTATTCAAGATTTAATAGATCTGCACTGATAAAATTTTCACAAAAGAAACAGCATTCTAGCATTTGCACTGAAAAGGTTATCGGGAAAACCTTCCCAATTTCCCATTTAAAATATTACACAAAATAAATGCAACTTAACTTTAAGAGGATTCATACGTTCCTTATGTTCTCTTAAAGAACACGAACACAAAAATACACACACGCGTGCACACATCATCATCAGCATCATCATCATCATTACAAGTCTTCACAAGTGTTCGTAACTGGTACTTACACTAACAGATTCAGCAGAGGAAGAAAATGCTAAATTGTAGAAATGTTCAATTATGAGATAGTAAAACATTACTGAAACTAAACGGGGTCAACATGTGTGCTTCAAGCCACATTTTGACCTTAAGCCACCTGCTGTGCTTTGTCCCTACCATGCAGTAAGTAAGTAAGTAAGTAAGTAAGTAAGTAAGTAAGTAAGTAAGTAAGTAAGTAAGTAAGTAAGTAAGTAAGTAAGTAAGTAAGTAAGTAATGCATCTGTTAACATGCCACAAGTCCATCTGCTGAGCGAGGAATCGTAGCCACGGACACACAAACAACTAAATATACAACACAGCAAACAAATAAAGGAAGATGCACAGGACAGACATACAGAATGACACTCAACCACAAAGACAGACATACAGAATGACACTCAACCACAAAGACAGACATACAGACTGACACTCAACCACAAAGACAGACATACAGAATGACACTCAACCACAAAGACAGACATACAGAATGACACTCAACCACAAAGACAGACATACAGAATGACACTCAACCACAAAGACAGACATACAGAATGACACTCAATCACAAAGACAGACATACAGAATGACACTCAACCATAAAGACAGACATACAGAATGACACTCAACCACAAAGACAGACATACAGACTGACACTCAACCATAAAGACAGACATACAGAATGACACTCAACCACAAAGACAGACATACAGACTGACACTCAACCATAAAGACAGACATACAGAATGACACTCAACCACAAAGACAGACATGCAGAATGACACTCAACCACAAAGACAGACATACAGAATGACACTCAACCACAAAGACAGACATACAGAATGACACTCAACCACAAAGACAGACATACAGAATGACACTCAACCATAAAGACAGACATACAGAATGACACTCAACCACAAAGACAGACATACAGACTGACACTCAACCACAAAGACAGACATACAGAATGACACTCAACCACAAAGACAGACATACAGACTGACACTCAACCACAAAGACAGACATACAGAATGACACTCAACCACAAAGACAGACATACAGAATGACACTCAACCACAAAGACAGACATACAGAATGACACTCAACCACAAAGACAGACATACAGAATGACACTCAACCACAAAGACAGACATACAGAATGACACTCAACCACAAAGACAGACATACAGAATGACACTCAACCACAAAGACAGACATACAGAATAACACTCAACCACAAAGACAGACATACAGAATGACACTCAACCACAAAGACAGACATACAGAATAACACTCAACCACAAAGACAGACATACAGAATGACACTCAACCATAAAGACAGACATACAGAAATGACACTCAACCACAAAGACAGACATACAGAATGACACTCAGCCACAAAGAAAGACATACAGAATGGCACAAAAACTTAAAGGATACCTTAATCCTTGTATGTAGGACAGCATAACTTCAATCTTTATGCTTCAACAGTCATTCATTTAACCAGAACAACTGGTAAATCCGTGCCCCAACTAACAAAACAGTCGCTAAATGTACACTATGCCTGAGGAAGCACCAAGCAGATGACAGCAGAAAGCAAGCAAAATATCGAACTACCAAAGTCAAGGAAATTCCAGGACTAAAGCTTCGTTCAAAAGCAGAAGTCTCGCAAAATAAGTCTACTTCTAGGAAGTTGCTGCGGCCAGTGCCACATTAAAAACGCAGACGATAAATAACAGCAAAGTCTCTGTCATCCTGAACGCAGTAACAGTTTTAAAAAATGTGTCCTTTCACTTGCCAGAAATGCCAGTACTTACCAACAGTGATCGCTAGTACTAAATGATCACTGCAGAAATATTAATAAAATAACAGTAATAATAGCAGTAAGTAACAAAAACGAACTACAACTATCACCAGAGAAACTAATATTAGTGTCAACACCACTTATGTTCCTCCTATCATCTAATCGTAATTCTCGTCTGGCAAGTTGCAACAACGTGACCTAGATTAACAAATGCTCCATTATCTATGCCATGCAACATTAATTAGCCTCAAAAATTGTGGCTAACTGCTCTGGCTCGACAATTTTCATTTTTACAATACTACTCTACACTCAACTTGTTTCAGAAGCTTTTATTTTTAACCTCCACTGATTTGTGAATTGGTTTGTAAATGACAGCACATTGCTTCGACAAAGATTACGGTGGGAACAGCCAATTGACATTCCGTGCAAAGCACTCCTGAACAAATCCAAAAAACAAGGATAACGTTAATCTGACAACCGCTTTAAGATGAGAACAACAATGATGATGACACAATAATGTAAGACCCAATAAAGAGTGAACAGAAGACTGAGAGATTTCAAAATTAATAGGCAAATAAAGTTGAACACAGACTGTATGATTAGAAATGAACACTGTCTCCGTCAACGTCAGACATTCAGAAGTGGTAACAACAAACCTAAATACAACCTTCGTAGCATAATACAACAAAAGTGTAAACGCTGACATGGATAATAAACAAAAACGACAAGATTAAGTCTAGATTGTCAACAATAAATGTCATGAACGTTGTTGCACGTGCGACCTAGGAAATGCGGTAACTCGACTCTGTACATCTCAAATGTGAGAACACAGCAACTTAGACTGAACACATAAACACGTCAACACAAGAACCAACGCTATGCACAAACTGCATAAAACTCCTTGAACATTTCTCTACAGTAAATAACAGCACATACCTGCTCCACATTTACGCACGCTTTAAGTGAACGTTGCAACGCCTGAACGTTTAGAAGACATTGCAAAGCATGACTGTTAAAAGAACATTGCAAAGCTTGAACGTTTAGAGGAACACTGCAAAGCCTGAACGTTTAAAAGTACATTACAAAGCTTGAACGTTTAAAAAACATGAAGAAGACATCATGAAATAATGAACACAAATGTACCGTTAGCACAGAATCATACAACATACTGCCCAGTCCAAGCACAACATAAACCAACTGAAGATGAAAGATGCTTTGTTGGCAGCAGTCCTTAAGATCATCGGCAAATAAAAGAAATCCCTTTCCTGTAAGCAACTGAAAAACAATTAAACCCAGAAATTAACATGCATAAATTTACAATGACTTCTAACAAACAATATGACATCTTCTTAAAAGTAATCAGTCATTGGTACTTACAACACATCTCCCTTCGATCAGTTGCATACCCGAACTACACCTGACAGGTAACATAAGTCACTGGTTTTTCTAACAATATTAAATTCCAGAAGTGAGCCCACGGCTTACAGCGGTCCAACAGCCACAGCCTTTACACCGTAGTATATTGTATGGTGCTTCTTGCCGACTACCGTCACCTCTAGACTGCATTCTGTTAGTTTAAGAGTCAGAAGTGGACTATTAGCACATTTCCAGGAGACAACAGGTAACAGTGGTTATCACGAAGCACCACAGATAACTCACTGAACTCTCACAATGGCAGTTCTCTCACCACAAATAACCTACCAGCAACAACTGGTTGCAAAGCAACAAACGCTGGTGAAGGCTTTCTCTGAAAGCAAGTAAAGGTCGTGTTGCAAGTTCAAGCGCACAAAGAAAACAAAGTCTTCGCAGTTACAATAAGTCTGTCTCTTGATGCTATCACAGATCAAAGTTAATAGCTGTGAGCAACACAGTCCAAAAATCAGCAACAAAGATCCATGGCAGATGTCATCAACTTACGATCACCTGGTCCCGGATTCAGTGGGAGATACAATTCTTCCGTTATGTCCAGGTTTCAGTTCTAGAAATCCGGGACATCGGCCGCAGATCAAACAGAGGCTAAAACCATTAGCCAAAGTGCGGCTCAGAAACACCGAAACTCCAGATGCCTTGAAAACGTCTCAATGTTCAAACAACATAATTCCGGATCACTTTCTGGATCGGACGTCGGCACACAGGGCACGGCTTGCGCATTCTCTTCAACTGGCATGCACACTGGTAGCAGCATACCTGATGTCCGCTGGCACCGTGAATCAGACTTGCCACTTTAGGCTCTGACAGACAGATGATACACATACTGGTTGATGTCGATCCTTGACTGGCTCTACCTTCTTGCGACTTACTCTCGCTCAGCTGCATCACAGTGTCTTCGATTTCTGTCTTTTCAGCAGTGTAAGAGTTACGCGAAGATGTCGGCGGAGTGGCTATGTCCTCTGAATCGACAGAGAAAAAACCAGACTCCTGACTTAAAGTGAACTGCGGCAAAGAGTCAATACCAGAAGACTCACCAGCTGACTCTCTTGGACAGATATCAGTCTCTGAACGACAGCAGGTGGGTAACAACTGGTGATCCGAACTACAACATCCAGCGGATAACAGCTTGCAGACACAATCTTCTGTAACCGGTAATGTAAGAAGCGGTGCTTGGGGTTTGCAGCTGCCTGGAGCTGACGACATTTCCCTCTGATGCAACTCTTCAGTTCGCAGGCTCAAGCACTCGTCGCAGAGCCGATCAGGAGCACGATTTCGGTGGCAACATTTTATACATTGCCACGACGTCTGCGACAAACGTAACATCACGTTATTGCAGACAAACTTAACATCACATCACATTATTGCAAACAAACATAACATCACAACATCACATCACACTATTGTAATTGTAATCATAAATTTATATAGTGCAACTTCAAGAGGCATTCTCACCTTACAACACGAAATTACAACCAATCATACTGGTTTTCAAATGCTTACATAAAAGAAGCAAAGTGTATGATAGATTATGACATTTCACAATCACAATCTAACATAAGACACCCAAACATATCATTTTTACAAAAACAAGGCAAAGTATGAACAAAGGACAGACCAGACCGTCACGAAACAGTAAACAAATACACAATACTCATTTGTTTAAATCTGTTACACAGCCACGTTCATCGTGTTTTTGAGGGGTGCCTAAAACATGCTTCATAAAAGTTCAGATACATACATACATACGTACTTACTTATTGCATTGCAGTCACAATATCAAGGAAAGCACTAACATATAATATAATGTCAGGTAGCAGAGGGCAATGTATAGTGATGATTAGGTTAGACAGAGTAAATTTAAGTAATGTAAAGTAACGTTAAGCTTTGAAAGAATGTGTTTTAATGAACACAAAAGCTACCAAGCACTAAGGTGAGAACAAATAAAAAAATGTGACACTTCTTGTTACCATTATTTCGGCATTTATTAAGCGCCACCAACTAATTACTCAGCATCAATCTATGGCGCACTGAGCAACTGCGCTTGAAAGACTGGCTCAAGGTCCCTGCGTGGCAAACGTCTCAAACCTGTAATCTCCACATTTCAAGCCAAGTGCTAGACATAATCGGGTACCATGCCCCACTTCTCGTCAGCACTTAGTGTAGGCCGTGTGTGAGCCTTCATTTGCACTCAGATGTTTGAGAAATGTGACCGATTAAGCTAAAGGATAAACCAGACACAAGACTCACTTGGCTGGTTTCACCAGAAACTTGTGATGCCTCATCTTCTACATCACTCAGCTCACCGTCTGCAAACTCCGTCTCAGATCCATCGCGTATTACTATCACATCCTGTAAACAAAAGACACATCGTCTTAGATAAACCTTGAAGGGCATCTTCAATTCCTTCAGGTAAAAACTATTTAAGATATATGCACTATAAAATACACTAGTAACATTAGCAAATTAACATATACAGAAATAAAGATATAAAGAAATAAAGACATAAACAAATAACATGTAAATATGTAAACAAACATATAAAGCTGACTTAAAACTGTACCACTCCATCATGTAAATAATTGTTCTTATACAGGAATGCATATACAAAATTGCTGCAACATCCCAAGAGTACACACATCTCCGAGACAGTGTTACAAGGGTTCTAGTATGCATTTAACATCATTCACACCATGGAAAGTTACAAGTGAAGACTCACTTATGGGTCAATCCATGTGAAATCATCAAATATGTGAAATACCTTGTAAGTGACCTATCTCAGATTTGGCTGCAATTTTGCTATTTTGTAGTATGATATGTTTGTACATCATATTGAAATTTTCAGAAGCCTATCACCATGTTTCTGCTTTGTATGGCTGACGAATATGGAGGGGAGTATGAAGCACTCACAATATGTTTGAATTTAGTGACATGTTCAGAGGCCAGTATCTCAGCAACGGGTGCCCCTATTCTTGTAAAATTTGGTGATTTTGTACAACGTTTTGTGTACTTTCTGATTCAGTAGATCATTCTGAATTGAAACAGATAGTTTCCCACTAATAAGGGTGTAAAAATCCGAAACCACAAACTTTTCAAATTCTGAAAACCAGCAATCCTAACATAATCTTAAGCATTCTAATGTCCGACCTCCCGTTCTGTGAAAACATCATTGTCATCAAAGTCATCTTCGTCAACTTCACTTGACGAGCCACGACTTAAGTCAGACACGACGTCATATTCGTCGGCATATATTTCACTATAGTCATCAGTGTCATATTCGACATCATTGTCCTCTTTTAGAAACCAGAGATCATCAGAAGAGTCTTTTACAACAGCAGTTTCCTTACTCTAAAAAATCCAAAACAAAACAAATCGTTAAACTTAAGTCTTTATAATATTTAACTAATAGTATGGTACATTTGCACAGAAAACATAAATAAGGAAAGTACAGTATATCATATGGTAAACATAAGTTATTTTCAGGATACAAGCATAATAAGACATTGGGAAGTTACGATATATTTTCAGGCACAATGTTCCAACCATGCCTCCCAACTTACGATTGATGATACGCAGAGTAAAACTGTTTTACTTCCAAGCCCTTGCATCCTAAGCTTTCCAACATAAGTAAAGTCGAACAACAACGTTTTAAAACTTTTCTTACAGCGTCAAGGCCTGCCTTAAAATGTTACTAAATTCAATGGTTTGATGCTGGTGCAACATGGTGGTCTACTGGGACTTAGCTTCAGTTCTGTCATGCCTTGGCTTCATCCATTGGTAGCTCAATGGCCAAAGAGCATGAAATGGATGCCTCCTTTACGTTCATTAGGGACATGGGAATTTTACTTGACTGATGCAAAGGAGAAATATAGTACTCAGTGGTCAAAAGATTTACATGCAGAGGGAAAAATTTTTATGTTGAAAAACTACATAGTTACAGTACCATCACGAAAACTGCTAAATTCGAATGCTTCCTACCTGAATGCTGTAAGTGCTCTCCACATCTGAAAAGTCGTCTAAAATTACTGTATCATCCTTGACTTTCAGCAAAAACCGTTGCTCCAATGCTTCCTTTTCGATCTGCTGTGTTTCAGCGTCAAAGCTGTCTTGCTGTGCTCCAGTTGATGACTTATCTAGTCACAAAATCAGCTCATGCAACAATCGATTGAGGCACATTTTATAACAAAATTGGTGTTTTGAAAAGCAAGCAACAGATTACCATGAAAAACACGTAACATTGGAGAAGTTTCCTTCAGTTTGTCCACTCGTACATCTATATGGGAAACTCTTTGTAACTCTACCTTAAAGAGCCATATTAAATACCATATTATTAGGAAGTTTTGTTTCAAAGAAATGCTTTCGAAAGCCGACTATCTTGGATTCCATTCCCTCACTGTGATGTATAAAAATTCTTGTTACAACTATGCGTGTGAAAATGAGGTTTCGATTTCAAATATACTGAAAATTTGCCTAGCATTCTAAAGGTCTGCAAATGAAATAAACGTGACTATCATGAAAAAACAATATTCCAATTCGCTTTCAAAATCATGAAAACAACAAAGACCCCAATTTAAAATAAGCTTACAAGAGTTGCACATGATTTCAACTTACCGAGGCAAAGCCTCTTCTCGGGCAAGCACTCTTTGTCCAGCTCTTCTTCCAGTGATCTCTTCAGTCCCGTGTTTCTGATAGAATCAGTTGTTGAGGTTACAATATTGCATGGCAACTCGTTTCCTCGGCCACCATAGCGACAGAAAAGTCTTGAGAGATTCACTGACGATGCAGATCTTTTTGGTGAAGATTCATTTCCATGCTTTTCCACGTAGCTGGCAGCCACACACCCACCATCGTCCGAAATTTTCCAAGCACCACTCTGGAAGACATGGCATGACAAAACTGAAACAAAGTTCCAATCAGATCAACTGCTATAAAGTGCCGCTTTCGACTGCTGCATGATATGATTTTGGAACTGCAATAAATCACTTGCCCAAAGATCCACAAGTCACTTAGTTGGAGATGCATGAGAACTTGGAGCAAAATCGCAGCCGAGTGATTAGAAAAGAAACGTGATGAGACAAATACAATCTGTATATCGTTGAGAATAGAAAGAACCTTCATCGGCACTGACCTGTTTAACTTTCAGGAGATCGCTGGACTTAGATTCTGATGAAATGGACATCTTATTCTTAGATGGACTGAGAAGCAGGGGGGTACTTGCTTTAGAAATCAAATCTCTGAAAACAGAAACAACCACACAAGACTTTCATCACCAAATCACATATACATCTGTAAACATACACACAAATTCACATAAACTATATAACAGTATACAATAATCATAAAAATATATAATATGTAACACATGAAAACAATATACTGGTCATATTTCCATTCCTGTCGCCCATTCGTTTCCTTACCAAGCAACTCCTTCACATTTTCTGCACAGACAGTTGGTTCTGCAGTTATTGGTTTTCAGCTAGCATTTTAGCTATGACTGAATTAGACAATTTAGGCACTGCAGGTCAGTAGCAAAGCAACTCTGAGGGAGCTTTACACAGCCATGAAAATCAAGGCATATATGACGGCTGCCATACGATTTACAGCACAAGGTCCTTAAAACGAATCAAACTGTGATACACCCACTCTATCATGTCATGTCATGTAATCATCTCTGGACTGGATCCAGTCATTGATTTCTCTATGACACCCCTCCACAAATCTTGTTTCCCGGCCATCTCCTCAAGGGTCATTCTCCGTCTGCCCTCCGTTTTCCCATAGATAGTAACTCCGGCACCTTTCAGATCCTCTTCAAGGCAATCTATCCATCTTCTTTTCGGTCTTCCCACTGCTCTCTTTCCGTCCGGTTTGTATTTAAAGATTTTCTTTGGATTGCGGTTCTCCTCCATCCTCAGGACATGTCCTGCCCACTTCATCCTTCTTTTCTTGATCACATTACTTATCAATGGTTGCTGTGTTCGTTGTCTAATACTTTCATTCGTTACATGGTCCTTATAGCTAACTCTTAGTATTCTTCTGAGCCATTTGTTTTCTGCTGCATTCAGTTTCTTCTCCATTGCTCTTGTAATACTCCATGACTCACATCCATAGATTATTACTGGGATCACGCATGTGTTGAGGATTTTTAGCTTTATCGCCAGTTTTATATCATGTCGTTTGAAGACCTTTTGTAACCTGTTAAAAGTTGACCCTGCAAGCGCTATTCTCCTTTTGATTTCTGTTTCTGATCCTCCCCCTGCTTTCATTTCACTTCCCACTCTATGCATGTTCTAAACTCCAGAAAGAGAAACCCCTTAGAAAGTAAATCTCACGTTTCTACCCGCAGATACTCTAATATCAGCCACTCACAAAGCGTCGTATATGGTGAATCTTTCTACATGGAAAACGTCTCCAAGCGGATCGCCTCTGCAGTAGACCACGTGAACGTCATTGACATCATAAAGCTGCCTCTGCTTTATGTATTCTTTGAGATAGAAGCACAGCTACATGTGAAAAACATCAACCAATTTCATCAGACATCAGGCAACATGAATTAATCAACCTTGGCTAAAGGTTCAAAACAAATTCCTTGACCATCACAAACATCAACTCAATCCCATGCCACAAGCGCAGTGCCTCAGACAGGTACTTCAATGTAATGTAACAAAACATATATGTAGCACCTATTTACACGTTTCAAAAGTGCTGTTTACACTTGTTTGGAGGTGAACGAGAAATTGAAAGCACCATATCTTATAAAGTATCTTGATAACAGCAAACATAGGTCACACTTGATCACAACAAAACATTCAAAGGACAGCAGGAATGCATAACAGCAGATGTCTAGGTGGCACTGAGATCAGCTGTAGGCCTAACACCCAAGCATCTAGAGTCTGAATTGTGATGCATCATGTGAAATTATTCATTCATACAATTTATTAAGTACCAAGAATTGTAACCAGAAGGAAAGATTGGCCAAATGTCTGATTGTGTTTGCTGGAAGACCTAATCTAAGCTAATGACTTCTACAGCACCATTATCACAATGTCCAAGGCATGAAAACTTAATGACAGAGGCTAATAATAGTTTAGTAGTCATTACTAAACCCTACACTACATCACACTAAGAAAAGCAGACAAAATTAACAAAACTTGTGGGGAATAAGAAGGAAGATTGCCAACCTGCTGAACTGTGTATATCTCTGAATCTCGAACAAATCTTTCTCCTTTGGCGCCAACAGTCTTCAGAAGTTTCAGAAAAGCAGGATCAGGAATCAACTGCAACCAAATGTCAAAATCATTGAATCTGCATTATCACATCTTCATTACAAAAAGGAAGCATATATATATATATATATATATATATATATATATATATATATATATATATATATATATATATATATATATATATATATATCTCATACACAAACATATATAGACATATACAATACATATATATAATGATAACTTTCAAAGGTCATAGATCCAGCAGATGAAGAAGTGCAGTTCCTTAAGCTAGCCCCAAGAGGCAGTAAGCCAAAAGTAAAAAAAAATATTTGTGGCTTCAGTCATCATGGCCTCTGCATTTCAGGGCAGATGGCCAACCTTCTCCCTCACTGCCTGATGTTCCCACTGACAGCGTACGGTCAATGTACTCATTACAGCTGAGTTTGCTATGGGGGCAAGCGGAGCCGAAATCTCAAAACAAATTTCTGTCCTGGCAGGATTTGAACCCCAAAACCCTTCAGCTGACAGTCCAGCATGCTAACCACTACACAATTCTGTACCCCACACCAAATCTAACAAATTCTAATCAAACTGAACAGAACTGGTTAAAATGCAGATAAGATGCTTGTAGAAAATTGTAGTTCCATTTGCACACACTACAACGCAGCATGTGCCTTCTCAGTGGTTGGGCCCTCCCAGTGGTTGGGCCTTCCCAGTGGTTGGGCCCTCCCAGTGGTTGGGCCTTCCCAGTGGTTGGGCCCTCCCAGTGGTTGGGCCCTCCCAGTGGTTGGGCCCTCCCAGTGGTTGGGCCCTCCCAGTGGTTGGGCCCTCCCAGTGGTTGGGCCCTCCCAGTGGAATGGCCTGCCTCTTAATCTACGTGTCCTTCTAATAAGCGATGCCAGACACACTTTTCATCAACAGTTTGAAACTGTTCTCTTTCGCCGGAGCATGGCTGGAAGCACCTCTGGGAACAATACTTGAAGGGCGCTACATATATGTTCTGAATGAATGAATGACTACATACAAGGTTTGGCGAATGTTTGTAAGTTGACGAGATAATCTGTGCAAGCGACATCGGTGACTGGCAGGGAATGGACTTTGCTCCAAACCTCTCGCAAATGTTTGGCTAAAAAGATCAAAATTATAATTAGCTAAGTGGTAAAGAAGATCAGATCATAATCGTATTCAATGAGTTTCATTTCTGCAAAATAACATTTAGTTCTGTTTAGAGTTTCATCGGCAATCAGCAGAGACAGAATTTCCAACACTGTCCCTCACTTCTGAATTTGGTTAAATTGCGGAAGGGCTCCTCTGCACCAGTCACCACTCCGATGCAAAGCCTTTCAAGCTGTCAGATAACTACTGATCTATCAAAAGTAAAATTTCTCAAACTAAATTCCTTGGAATTAATAAACCAGAACGCACACAAAATAGAACATACACAGTTCTTAACATTTTCCAGGCTAAATAATTTTTAAAATCAGGGCTATTGCTGAGTATTACCCCTACAAGTCGACATTTGTCAACAACCACCTTCAACTCCTAAAGTCAACTTTTGTTGACAACAGCCTCGAAAGTGTTAATAAGTAAACTACATTGTTGTCTTCTACGTTTTACTGTACAAATCTGCAACAATTTCCTGCACATGTATGAACTTGCAACACGTACATGACCAAAGTCAACAAGACCATATAGATCAGTGCTATATTTCATCAAAGTGGTATGTTTCCAGTCTCAATCTTTAACCCTCTGGCATCAAGCCGAGCTAACTCAACTGTTCATAAGACTACTACACATAGCATAAGCAAAGCTGCCACACAGGCATACATCAAATACAGGTGAGCCAGGAAGCAGTTGCAAAGCTTAATGTTCCAACAAAAACGATGTTATTAACGAAACAATGGAAAATTACTGATAAAAAATTGAACAATAATGATTCAAGACAGCTAATGACTGCAGCTACCTTGCTGAAAGCAAATGATACTTAAGAGCTAATGGAAAGCCGTCTCTTTAATTACAACATCCACAACGAAGATGCAACAGCTACAAAAACTGTACGCAGTAGCTGATGTGTATAGGATCAATGCACAGATTTTAAGTGATGGACTGCAATGGTCCACTGTACTGATATCATCATCATCATCAGTCACCATGGGTTCAGCGCCCGTAGGTGCTTGATGCGCGCTTCACTATTTCCGTCCAAATGTCTCTATCTTGTGCCAGGTGGCTTAGTTGTTGTAAGGAATTATTACTGTACTAATATGCTTCAGAATATTTACAGATTTGCATTTCTTTTTCAGTTGTTTTTAAACATCGATATTGCATCAGTCCATGGAAAAATGGATCCTCCCTGACAAATCATCGCACCTTTGTGGTGGTTGGTGGCTGGGCCCTCTACGTGGAATGGCCTCCCTCTTAATCTGCATGTCCTTCTGGCGAGAGATGCTAGATACTCTTTTCACCAACAGTTAAAAACTGTTTTCTTTCGCTGGAGCTGGGCTGGGAGCACCTCTGGGTATATTACGTGAAGGGGTGCTATATATAGCTCTGAATGAATAAATGAATGAAAGAATGAATGAATGAATTAGTGTCAACTGTTCAGGTCCCACTGTCCAATAGAAGTTCTTAAGTTCTTTGTTCAGTGTGGTTACAGGTGTTGCCTTTGAAATATGCCAGAACTTCTTTAAAACATTCACAGTTATGACACAAATTCTGACACGAAATGGTTAAGAAAACAGACTACACCATGTTTAAATCAGTTCTAGAGTGCAACCTCATATAAACACATGATTTTATACAGATCATCTTAGTTATGAAGGTGTCCTTAACCAAATAAACTGTAGGTCATGGCTTATTTTCGAGCTCCGAATCTCAGGCTAGCATGGTCTCTAAGCGGGACCTTAAACAGCGTGGCGCCCATTCAAATGGGTAGCGGTGGTGAAGGATCTCGCCCAATTAATTCATTCAAAAACGAACATGGTCGAGGCCATACGGTCGCTAAAGAAAAAGGTGTACATTTACATTTACAGTACGCAAATAAAGTGCTAGTATACGCAGAACAGAAATACAAGGAACTGGATCAGATACCTCAGTCTCGACAGAACTCTGTGAGCTCGACCTGCTGCTGCTCTTTCGCTTTACAGAAAGTCTTTCAGTAAGTGCCATTCTGAAAATGGTAACAAGTTAAACCATAATACACCTCCTAAGTTTAAAGGCTCTTTTAAGTATCCATCATCCCCACGTCATTCATAGAAAGACTGACACCATTTATTAACTGTTGCACATATAGTTGTATAGACAGCACATGTGTTGCCATGGGCCTTAATTACATGTAAGTGAATGCATATATGTAATATTTATCAAACCCTCCTGGTATACTGTGTTAATAATGCCTCAAGAGCTCTTTAAAGTCAGCGACGGTACCTTATTCACAGACATAGCTTTCTGACCATACTGTAGCTAGAGAGATGGCTTCACGCATGCATGGATTGTTTGATGGATGGATAATGAACGGATGGGTAAGTGAACGGACTGATGGATGGAGAGGTATAGATGGATGGATTCATGGATGGGCAGATGGATGAATGGTTGGATGGATGGATGTACGAACAACTAAATAGAGGGATGGATGGACCGATGTACAACTGGGCGGCAGCATGGCTGCAGATTTACTAGAGTTATCATAAACAAATAAGAAATTGAACCAACGTATGTGTTTATTATGATAGCGATCTGATCAGCTGTTATAAATATTATTATTTAAAACTCGCACAGAATGGCGCTATAAAATCTGTTTCAACTATAAGCACTGGCTGCAGCAACTAACATTGCCAGTGAACAAACTGACCTCAAACGATGTCCGAATTTAGGCGACAAAGTAATCACTCGGCATTTGAAGTTATTAAATCTTGCAGAATAATACAATCACAAGAGCGGAAATATATGCAAACTGTTCATTTTTGTCGACGATTACGACCGACAGATGAACACAATACACGGGCTTCCGTGTGTGAGCGCGCCATTGCCAGTCAAATAATCCGCTCCAGAAAGTAGTGCACACTTCAAAACACTTCTAAGAACTAGCTACTCGGTTTTTGCAAAATTAAAATTGCAAATATGCTACACCGTTTTTATTCAGATCATCTCTAAGTATACCTTAAGAGGTAATATTCAGATTTTGATTTGAGTTATTTATATCGACAATATCAATGCGCTGAGGGTTGCAGCTGGCGAAACATGTTCGGGCACGAAAGTCATTAACTGGCCAGAGTGACGTGTTTCCTTCCTTCCTTCCGTTCACCCATACATCCACCCATCGAATAATGGAGTTTGGTCTAAAGTGGCGCGTGATTAACGTGTTCCCAGAGCGGCGAGGATCTAATTAAGTCGGTCCATCTGTAAATGGAACTGGCAAACAAAGCTCTTTGTTCAGAGTAATGTCCCTGCAGCCTCTGATAACAATGCGGACTTAAGCGACAATGCCAGGTCGTAAGTCATTGTGTATTCGATTGTACTGAACAGCGGCACAGCTTTTACTAATAACCGGTTGAAAACAAAACTCCACAGTGATATCTTCAATAATCTCTTGCGGAACCCAAGAGGCCGATCCCCAAAGACCGCGAAATCACAGTGGTAGTGTAGGGCTAATTTTAAGAGTCTGGAATAAACTTCTGTCAGAATACGACAGTTCTGGCCTATCTTACCCCTCCTCGGAACTCTGCAACACTTCTCCCCTTGCAATTTCTGCGCAGGTCTTTCATTCAAAACTGAAACATTCTTCTTCTACAATTCCTATCTTGACTCTTCCACTTCCTCTTATCTATCTTGCCCAGGGTCGTCTTATCCAGTAGGCACAGTAGGCATTGTGCCTAGGGCCTACGAACTTTATAGGGGCCAACGAAAGTCAAATATGAGATAATGAAAAAAATATTGATTGACCCGAAAATAGAAAAGGAAATACAAATTTAATAACCTTAAAGTTTGTACTGAAATAGTTTAAGTTAAGCTGTGCTACATTATGTTAACTTTGCGGCTCTTTGCATTAGCAAAATCACATATAGTGTCATCAAATGTCATTTCCCGCATTAAGTCGTTTTCAATTGAAAGTAGTGCAAGGGAAGATAGACGTCAAGAAATAATGCGAATGTGTTTAGCTCTAATGCGGAGTTGACAGTTGGGGCCTACGAATGCGAGAGTGCCTAGGGCCTACGACGACCTTAAAACGGCCCTGATCTTGCCGCTTCAGTTTGAAGCACCATCTCCCGTGGCATTATGGCTGTCTGCATATCTGATCCTTCCTCTTCCCTTTTTCTCATTTTCATGTTCGATTCCAAACACCGTCCACCGTAGCCGTCCGACTGTCTGCTTGCCTGGTTCTTTGGTTCTTGACCTGGAACTGAACCTTATTTTGACCTGTGGTAGGCCTTGTAGGCCAAGTGCTAATCTTTAATTTAACACAGGATTATCGTAATCTCAAGATTTTTACAGCGCCCGGAGAAAGCTAATTCGCGCGAATCAGCTTATTCACAGGCGCTCTGTCAAAACAAAATCGATAGGCAGATGAGGTAAGGTGCCGTTCAAAGTCAAGATCATGTGGACAGTCAGACGGTTACGGTTGACAGTGTTTAGAACTGGAGCGCGAGAGAGCTAAAGGAAAGAGCAGGAATCAGGAAAGGATTTGTGGAAGAGCAGTGTTATGATCGCAATCGTATTCTACGGATTTCTTCAGCTTAACGCCCAAAAAGTTAAGTCGTAGGGAACCAGTTTATTCACGGGCGCTTAGTTAATTTAAACACAAATTCACTGATGCAGACAAGGTTCGGTTCGGTTCCGAGTCGAAATCCAAAGGTCAGACAAGTAGACAGAATAGGCCACGGTCTATGGAATTACTGGAATTGGAACGGCGTAAAAGACACAGAAAATCGGAGGTATCAAATTAAGACTGGGTCTAATCATCAGCATCGTCGTCGTCGTCGTTATCGTCGTCGTCGTCGTCATCATCATCATCATCATCATCATCATCATCATCATCATCATCATCATCATCATCATCTGTGGAGCGTTGCCGTTGCCATAACCTGTAGCCAGGCGTCTCTATTCTGTGCTCGTTTCCAGGTGGTATGTAACCCGAAGTTCATTGGGCGCAGGTCAGCTTCCACTGTTGGATCTACACCCATTCATAAAATGATCATAAAGCTGCCTAACTAAACAGTCTATCATTCGCGGTTTCGTCGGGTGTACATAGGCCTACGTAGGGTCAAGCCTATGCTGTCCAAAAATCAAGAGGGCCGTGGTCTACTACACTTGTAAGCCCATTCATAAATTTAGTAAACCGGCGGACGTTCACGGACTACTTTCGACAAAGCACACACGAATGCACCACAGCGGAAACGGAAATCTCCACTTGAGACGCTCAACGTTAACTTAAGGGTCTGCAAACAGATTCTAATCCAGTTCTGATTGGCTGAGTAATCCGATAATGTTCTAGAAGGTCTTTTCGTCGCAGGTCCTCTGTAGGACATCTGAGTGTCATTCAAATACAACGTCAGCTGCATAGGATACCATCGTCACGTGACACGTCTTAACAGACGACGCCCCATAACATGCTATACAGCCATTCCGCCCGTCTACTTCAGGGAGGGTGGCACGGTTGCCGAGGGGATAAAGCGCCTTGTCGGCTCTGCACCCGACGACGAGGGTTCGAATCCCGGCCCGTCATGTGCAATTCATAAAGGTTCATAACGGACGTTCGCAAAAATGGCCTACTTTGGACCAATCCTTCCCATTGTCCGCATTTGGCATTTCCCTCCCCAATCCTACCTTATTCAACTTGCTTATCCACCGTAGGCTGCCTCTCTGTCCTATGGACTGACCTTCTGGATATTGACCTGATTGTGGCTTGGCATTGGTGCGCCATCGGTTGATGCCTTGTGCATTAGACACTGGCGCATTAGAAGTTTCTAATTATTATTAGGCCTATTCCTTTTCCGAACGTCCGCACTCCAACGAAATTCTAGAGCCTAGATTATGCTACCGCCACAACCCTGTTGATCTTTCAGGGCTAACTGTGCCACGAGGTCGGATAACTTCTTAAGGTCGCGTCCGTCAAACAACTTAACTTAGATCCAACTGAAAGCTGACTGAAGTTGATGTCTAAGGCACAAGCTGTACTGAAATAACTGTATGCATCAATGTCGTAGCTAGCCTTCCGAGGGCCCTTGTGCAAACTGAACTTTGGCAATTTTGCATTACGTAATTGAGCAATCGGGCCTTGGCCCCTTGGGGGCCCAGGCGGCCCCTGGCCTCGTGGGCCCTTGTGCTTTGCACAACCTGCACAACATATTGTTACGCCCCTGGTATGCATGAAATTTAGACGCGGACGTCCACGCTGGGCAATCCTGTCCCCTTGTCCGCATTTGGATGATCCCTTCCTCCTCTTTGCAGACGTCCTTACACTTCTCTTCCACAAATCCTCTCCTGATTCTTCCTCTTCCCTTTATTTGCTTTACTGCTTCAATTCGAAACGCTCTCCACCGCAGCGGTCTGCTTGCCTGACTCTTGAATCTTGACCCAGAAACAATTCTGACCCTTTCGGCCTCTAGATTTTGTTTTGACTGGGCACCTGTGAATGAGCTGGTTCCCGAGACGTAGCTTTCGTTGGGTGCTGTGGAAATCTCGAATTTATGAATACGATAATGGTCGACCCCATCAACTGTATTGTCGAACTGTGTCTTCTGGGAATCCTCCCGTGGCTTTTAGACAGGGATCACCATGGAATTTGCACACCGATTTTGCGTAGCGACTGATGCATTGAGCATTAATAAAGTGGCACTACAGATAATTCTTAGATTGTTCTTAGGGCCTAATAGATTATTACGACTGCATCGCACAAACATGACAGAAGAGGCTGAGAAAAGCGTGCCGTCGTGTTTTACCAGCGCATTTAGCGGTATTCTTGGTAAAAGAATACACAAATACGGTATTTACTGGCGCTAAAAACGTTTTTTACAAAAAACGCCTAGTGTGTTTATACGAAGTTTACAGATAAGACGTTTACAAATCAAAGTACGAAAATGATGTCACGATTAGAGAGCTGGCTTACTTACGAGCGCTAGAGAACCAGCGTAGAAATTGACGCCGCATGTAATGCTAATGTTTATTCATATGTGGACAGAAGTTGGTGTTTTTGTCAAATGATGGACTAAATTTCGTCGATGTCTACTGAGATAGGAATCTTAAGTGAATTACGAGAGATGTAATATTTTTTGATAAGTTCTCAGTGAACTTTTATTATTGGAGTATTCCGATTTCCAGAAGGTTTCGTACGCATTCGATAGTGACACATGTTGAATAGTGCGACTAATTAATTATTAATTTCATTTAATTACCGGCAAGCCTTTTTTACTGCACATGACTGTGATTCAGTCGTACCCAAACTAGTACGCGGTTGTGGTTGTGGCGCGAATTACCTTTGACTTAGTACTGCACGTGCCAACTTTTTACAGGGGACCTAGTTACGGGTCCGGATTTACCCTCCCTCACCGAATCGCTGTTTGAATCTTCATAAAATATCGGGTCCGTGTGATTGAAAACAGACAAGCGTTTCTCCTTTCATTTGCCTCTTCTGTGTGATCAACAGTTCAGCTGGTGTAGTTTGCACATACTTTTAACAGGATCTCAATCTTATTCGCCTTTGAAACTTCAATGCATTTAGCCGTTACTAAATTTAAAACACTGGGATAAAAAACAGGAATGCAATTAAAACAACTGGTTCAAAGTAGTAAGAAATCTTAGCGAACAAACTGTAGAACTACAGAAGTTAGTTATTGCATCAGCTAAGGAGTAACCTATTTACAGTTGCCTAGAAATGTATACAGTGAGTTTTGCAACATAGAGAGACACTCCATTTGTTCTTGTAAATTTTTCATTGTTGAAAGCATTTGGCTGTTTTCCTTATAGCGAACAATGGCTGATGCTAAAAGCGTTTGTTCGTGGACAAGTGATGATGTGGCGGAATGGCTAAGAGAAAACCATTTTGAGAAATATGTTGAGCTGTTTACAATACAACACGGGATAGATGGAAAGGCGCTGGTCCTGCTGACTGAAGATGACCTACGAAGCCCTCCTCTTGCACTGTCCGTCCTTGGTGATATAAAACATCTAATGATCTGCCTCAAAGAATTGAAATCTAGTCATTCCCTTGTGCCCAATGAGCTGTGTGTTGGCAACGGTACAGTCAGCCATGCAACTCCGAAAACATCAAGTTTGCAACAAAAAATAGATTATTATGATGAGGAAGATCTTGCAAACCATGACAAGCAGTCACCCACAACAAGGGCAAAGTGGGAACATGAGAGGCAGATTTCACAGAACCTGAAGCCAGAGTTTATGAAACTGATCATCAGCTATATGTACATGTTCATTGTTTTCATGTTAACGGCATTTACGATGGTCATAGTTCATGATCGTGTCCCTGACATGGACAAGTATCCGCCTCTGCCTGATATCATGCTCGACAACCTGCCATATATTCCATGGGCATTTGAGGCGTGTGAAGCAACGGCCATTGTTCTTATGGCAATTCTCTTCATAACGCTAATCTTTCACAAGCATCGGTAGGTACAGAAATGTTTGGAAAATGTTGTTTGGGATTTAACTTGAAAACGTTTTATTTTCTATGCACTGTTTCTTGTCGATGATGTCAGTAATTCTTAACGAATTCATTGAAATGATACATTTATTAATTGGAAACAAGTGACATTTTTGTGTGTTAATGATACAATTTATCACCCAATATTCGTGTAAAAGAGGTATTTGAAGTTAGGAGTGACATTAAGGAATGTTTTTGAAATGGTGACATTACTTGTTAGGTGTAATAAAAAGACAGGGATCTCATTACTACAGGACATACTGCTAGCTCGAATTTTCGGGGAGTATTGACGGCCTGTACGTGGGTGGCATGATGGCTGACTGCTAGATCTTCAGTCTTTTATCTCAGAGTCCGATGCAGGAATTGCAGCATCTACATGAAATTCTCAATCGATTTTTTATCATGCTTTATTCGCAAGATCTTCAAATATGGGTCCACTGCCAAGGACTGCTGAATTTGTAAATGGGTTTTTGTGTTTTTAATTTGCTGACAGGTTTATAATTCTGCGACGCTTGTTTGCCCTGACTGGAACTGTGTTCATGCTTCGGTGTATCACAATGTTGATAACTTCTCTCTCTGTTCCAGGAACTCATCTTCAGTGTGAACCAAAGGTTTTTTTAAAATTATACTTTATTCTTTTTTCACAGATTGCATTATTTGTCCATTTCTGAACTTTGCAGTTGACCAGAAAACTGTTTTAAGTTTGTATTCGTCGTGGAAATTGTTTGTTCTGTTTTTAGATACTTTGTGTGCTGCATTAACCCACTGGTTAAAGCGTTGTGATACACTAAGCATACATGTTCCAACCGCCTTTGAGGCGGTTACTGCTCTCGAGTCTTGGGACCTTGAGCATGATTGTGTAGCATGGGGCTCAGTAGCCCGATTGGGTAGAGTGCTCAGCTTATAATGCCGAGTTTACGGGTTCTTAGATGGTTACTGTGTCCTATACTCACAATTGCTTCACGCCTCAGATTGAGATTTACTGACTTTGCTTGCATAATAAATGCAATAATAATAATAATCTTCAGCTGATGCTTTTTGTTAGATATTGGTCCTGTATCAATTTAAGAAATAAGATATGTTACTTCATACGTTACAAACAGTGCAGATTTATTTCAGAATTTTAATCATTTGAAATTTTTGTATTTTCAAATTTCAAGTATGGCTTCTGTATCAGCTTCATGATTTTTGAGCCGTGAATCAGAACAATTCCCACATAAATGTGTTTCATAAATTTATTAAAGTTTAATGATTTAATGTTTAAATTTTTCATGTTGTTTTACATTAATGATGTTGTTAAATTCCTTTAGGGGGTTTGATTCCCATTATTTTATTTTTTACATAGACTGTTGGCAATCTGTGGTCCAAAGTGGAGAGAGCCCTGGTGATATGGTCGGGATGTGGAATGTCACTGCAAGGTGTCAGAACCTGTGGGGATTACATGTTCAGTGGTCACACAGTTGTTGTCACGCTTCTCAACTTCTTCATCACGGAGTGTACGTTTTCTTTGATTTTCTTACAGAACTTTTATGTTGTGTTTAGTTGTGGGTGATCAGTGTTTAGTGCATTTTACTTTAGTTTCAATATTCTGTTTTGTTTTCAACTACAACCTTTTCAACAAATTAGTGAATTTATCTCATTCAGAACTTCAGCATCTCACTAAGTGGGTGCAGAACAATTATTATCCATATCTTATAATTTGGTCTAGAACTTGTTCTTGGTGAAACAAAGTTTTTCAGTTGCTAGATCTATATTTTCTAACTCTTTCCCTGTGTCTGTTTGTTCTGCTAAATCTAGTGTCTTTTCATTCTCAGCTTAAGACTTACCTTTTTCAAATTTCTCATCCACCATAGGCTGTCTCAATGTCATAGTTGACTAACCTTCTGGATATTGACCTGACTGCGGTTTTGGCTCTGGTGCACCATCGGTTGATGCCCTGTGCATTAGACACTGACGCGATAGAAGTTACTAATTACAGATACTAGTCTGTTGATTAAATGAATATTTTTATGAAATACCGTATCATTCTGTTTCATGAATTAGGTGTTAATAAGTGTTTTGTGAAATATGTGTTAGTTGCAGTTTTGTTTTTGTTAGACACGCCACGTCGAATACCGATGTTGCATACCATCAGCTGGGTGATGAACATATTTGCCATCTTCTTCATTCTTGCTGCACACGAACATTACTCAATAGATGTATTTGTGGCATTCTACATTACTTCTCGCCTCTTCCTGTATTATCACTCGCTAGCCAACAACCTCGTGCTACGGCAACCGGACTGCACAAGAACTCGCGTCTGGTTTCCGCTGTTCTCGTATTTTGAATCATCAATTAACGGCATTGTACCAAATGAGTACGAATGGCCTGTAACTTCAATTCTCAGGTATATCAGATATAAGCAGAAACTGTGTTAGGCAAACTACTGTGGCTGGCAGCTTGAGTAAAACGTGTTGTATGCTAGTGTTCGTGGCTGTGTGATTTACCATGACCCTTGGTATTGTCCAACTTTTCTATTGATTTTGAGTCATTTTGCAAGTGTAACCTGCATTAGGCTTTGGTGCAGTGTTGAAAACAAGGTCTTAGCCTTTTGTAGTTTATCTGAATTTATTAAAAACAATAGTGTTTTCTAATCTTGCCTTTTTTGCATTAGTACTGTATTAAATCATTTTGTTAGAGTTAAAATTTTTGGTACATGTATCAGAAAGTCTTTCACTTTGTAGTCATATTTAAAAGTTGCATAACTGTTGAAAATATCAGAACTTTCTGTTTACAATACATGTGCTGTCAGTATTTCGTATATACTGTATATGGTGTATACGAACCAACAGATCCACAGTCATTACAATAAGCACCATACCCAGCAAGTTTTTTCTAGATCACAAAGACAGTGATCGTAAAGGCTCCATCTGGCCAAGACTGGTTTTAAGAATGCTATTTGGTGCTTTGTTTCTAAAAAATGCAGCTTCTTACAACAGACATTAGATTTTGGTTTCTCTTGTTGCGATATTGTGTTACTTGAAAATTGTCATGTTGATGCATGCTTATGTCTGCTGAATTACAGCTGCGCCGGAATGTTAAGTGTTACAAAATAAAGTGATTGTGTGTGAATGTGTTACAGAAACACTTTTACTGATTTACGTCACTCTAAAATAAAGCAGAAAGGTTTGTCTCCTGTAACATCTTGCAAGTTTGTTTTTACTTATTATCAGTTTTATTTTTAAAAATCACATCACGTTCAGTCTTCAAGTTGAAGCAGACATCATTCTGTCTAGAACGAACTCTGATGAATTACTATTAAAACTAAGGTTGGTATTTAGCAGGAATGTTCATTCTGATATTTAAGATTTCTAATTCATTATCGCTTATTAATTTCAGAACAACTGTGTACAACATTCTAAGATATTGTTGGTAGAAGTCATTAAATTGTGAGTCAGTATACGAGTTCTGTGACAAAACACGAGCAGGTTTCAGATCGTAATTGGCTTTTGTTCATAAAAAATAACCCTAAACCTGTGACGATACCTCTTCTAAACTGTCACAGATGTAAAGAACAAAACTGAGGAAGTCACACGGCACATTTTAGAGGTTTAACGCCTGCAAGTAGACCAAATCATTTTATCCAACTGTTTCACAGAAATGAATACAACGCACCTCAACACTTATGTCAAAACTCCCTAACAAACCAGTAATTCTGACCTGTCAACATCACGTAAAGAGCCTGAAAACACAGTATTCTGAGACAGCTCAGTCAGACAGAAGTGATGTAATGTCTACCGGGCGTCTCCCTTACAGGGAAGAAAACCGCTTAGTCTCCACTCTGCTGTTACGTATTTTGCAACGGCAAATCTAATCCGCTGACACTTGTTTGGCCTCGGACTCATACACTGCTCTAGAGTTCTGTTTAATTTTTAGTGGGAGCATCGGGGGTTCACCAGCGTATGTACCGGCCCTGCGTTGTTCTTCAGTAATCAGCAGCTCCAACAAGGGTGGAAGCTTTATCCTGTCCGGCACAACATTTCTGGGTCGTTCTGGTGCTGCGTAGCTGAGAAAGCTCTGCTCTGCATCTCTAGGTACCAGTCGCCAATCGTTTTTGTATCCTTTGGTTATTGAATTTTCACCCAGCGGCTCACCTCTGAAGACTTTCATCCCATAAGCAACGCTTTTTACCTTGTGGTCAATGTGTGCCTGAAGACATTAATAAAGAATCATGTTTACAGTTTTGAAAGTTACGTCTGTCAGATAATTATTAGAAGAAATCTTGAGATAAATGCACATCTCTATAACTTCTCAACCAAAAAAATGTTAATAAAACATTATAATAACAGGTACATAAATACTGATGATGTTGATATACAGCCATCATGTAATAAGGTATTAATCAATGGTGCTTCCATAAAGGACATCCACAAAGTGACCTATTTTGGATCCCTCCCTCCTACTTCTCCACATTTGGCATAACCCTCCCCAACCTATTTTGTGGACATCTGCACTCCAGTGGAATACTGAGACCTGATTATGCTACCTGTTGATCTTATATGGCTAACCGTACTACACGGTGGGGTATTCTGATACTGTAATTGTCACTGATACTGCCGCATCGAGAAAAAAGTACTGTAATTAGATCCAAAGCAATAAGACTCTGCTGTCTGAAGTTCATGTTTAAGGCACAGGCTGTATTGAAACAACTCTTTTGATGCACACCTCCACATTGGGAATAACCTCCATTCCCCTTGTTGCATTTTGGTAACCCCTTTCCCATCTTTGAGACGTCCTTTATGGACGATCCCTTGAGGGACTTAATGAACATTAAGATCCCGACGCTGTCTGAAGGAGGCACCAAACTATAAAAATGCGTGTCTGTGGACAAACTTGCCGGACAGCACTAAACCTATTTTCTGATATTGGTTCAATATCACAATCAGTTTTCCAGTTGCAAGAACGTCAAACCTATCCCTGGATAAAAGCCCAAATATCGCTCACCTGTGTCGGGTCGCTCATATCTGGATCAACTTTGGTGATGATATAGTAGCTTGGCTCTGGATATCGCTCGAAAAATGTATTTCTATACACAATTCTGCCTACTCCAAAGTCTTTCAGTCGACATAATATATCAAAAAGTCCCTTACCCTTAAAACTAGTCGTACGCCCTATAAACCTCACTGGCGCCATGTTTTTACAGCTCGGACCAAAGATATAAGAAGAAATGCAAGCCGAGGTCATCGAGCTATAAATATTATTATTAATTAAAAATGTCTAGAGCGCCGGTGTCTAATGCACAAGGCATCAACCGATGGCGCTTCAGATTTAATCCGCATTCAGGTCGAAATCCGCATTCAGAAATAGAAACAGACAGACAGACAGACAGACAGACAGACAGACAGACAGACAGACTTTCATTGATCACCAAAATAATTAACAATTACAATCACAGTCTGTAACATACATTGGTGCCAATGGGCTGACCTCAAAAGAACAAAAAGTTCCGCTAAGAAGGTCATCTGTTTACATCATGGATTACAAATAGGTAACAGCATTATGCTGAGCAAATCAATTAATAATCTATAATATAAGAGTAATTAATATAATCAATACCAGTGCATACACACAAGCAAAAATTAGCTAACTACAATTAACTAATTTATCGGGTCTGTCATGCAGGACCTAATGTCCAAACGTAGCGTCGTCGAGGACTGCCGGAGACAGCCGTTTGGCATGGGCGGAAGACCGTATCCCCGTTGTCGTTTCTCGTTCTCGATGCAACACGGTCCTGAATTCTGAACATGGGGTCATGTGTAAAATTTGTATAGGACTCCGTTGGTTGTACTCTGCGTCTGTGTGTTAATGTATGTGTACAAGGTAGCCTGCTACCAGTGAATTCTCTGGTTATCTGAGCATTGCTTGCTAGCTATTAAATTTTCTGTCTTCAGTGAACTTAACGTCGCTTAGACTAGCATAGTGAGAGCCTCTGATTAGTTTATCATGAAGCGGCGCTATATCAGTTTTCAAGTAAACTTACAAATAGATGCTGCCTTAGAAAAATGGCAATACAGCCCATCACCCCAAAAGGTTTGACACCCGTTTTAGTACGAATCATAATAGGGGGTTTCAACTTTCTATAAGAATTAACCATAGAAGCAAATTTTGTTGTGTGTATTTCATAGATTGGATATACGTGGGGGAGAGAAATTACTTTTTTTGCCCATTTTTGAAGGTACAAAATATCTTGGCAGAAAACAGCTCGATGTTGCACACCTCCACCAAATCCTCGAACAGACAGCGTAAAATGTGTATTGGGAATATTATGGATTTTTTCCCACCAAACTTGGGTGATGTAAGCGATGAGCATGGAGAGAGATTCCATCAAGACATCTCCACCTTTGAAGCAAGATATCAGGGCCACTGCAATTCCAACATGATGGGCGATTACTGCTGGTTCTGCAGCGGGCAACAGCGGCCACTCACAAGCACAAGAGCAAGTGTCTAAAGCACTTTTGAACTCGTATAGAGTTAAGCTAGAGACAAAATTTCGAAATGTATGCTTTCATCTGAGTAACATACATATATTTATATTACATTTTAAAACATATTTTAATTTCAAGTTATAAAAGAATAACATTTTGTTTCTTGTTATGAATACTCTGAGTTTGCATAATTACACAGTTATAAGGAAATACTAGTTCTGTAAAGAGTTTGCATAATTATTAGCATGTATGCTGCATATCTTAAGATCCTGACGTGCTACACAAAATCTGACTACAGATTTGGAATCAGCAGATTCGATTTAGTGTAGTACACATAACATATGCCTAGTAGCAGGCGAAAATTTTTTTCGTGTGATCCAGTGTTATCACACCCTCTGGTGAATAAAACTTAGATGTTTTTGGACTTGGGCCGCTATTCATCGTGTAGTTTTGCAATGAATTTATCGGATGAGATCCTTCACCACCGCTGCCCGTTTGAATAGATTGCCATTTTGACAAAAGTGAACTTGGTCCACTTTATTCTGAAGGGCTGATTGAAGTCTTACTTATATTAAATCGAATTAAAACATAAATGGTTAAAATACTAGAAATACACTATAAACGAAAGCAACAGCTTAAATCTGAAACTATTAGGCCTATATATGATTCTGTTATTATTTTAAAAAGTATTATCATTATTATTACTAAACATTAAACTTTTAGGTCGATCCGCCACATGGACTGACCTTCTATATATCGACCTGATTGTGGCTTGGTGTGCTATCGATTGATGCATTGTGCATTAGACACCGGCGCATTAGAAGTTGCTAATTATTATTATTATTATTATTGGGCCTACAGACCCATCTCAAGTTTGAATTTTTGTAAAAACATTCTTGAAGGGTTGCTGTGGATCATTTTCAAACTCCTTGAAGCCTGGCCTACCACAAATACTAACATCAGTCCTCATTCCATAGACTTACCAATATTCAATCAAGTCATCTGATCATCTTTCTCTAGCAATAGAAGTTACTAATTACTTACTTATTCCCTTCATAAAAATGTTGGATCTTTGATATGGTGTTCTGCGCATGCGCCTGGGGCGCGGTTATTTCTGGGAAAGATTTGAATTGCTGCTGAAGTTCTGGCATTTCTGTAACAATGAGGAACAGGTTTCAAGTTGACCGTTTGTTCAAGCCGAGGAATAGAGTTGAGGAGCACAGGAAAGTTTTTCCAGAATGCATGATCCACAGAATGTACAGTGTGTGCATGGCTTGGCATGTCTAGTTGTGTTAATAACAACTTTCCCTTTCCAGTAGTGTGTACACTTCAACATGTCTAGCTGTTCAGTGGTTGCATGTACCCTGTCTACTTCCATTTGTTTGTGGCCTTGTAAAGATATTTCTGATGAATTTCTTTCAGGTTAGGTTTTGTGTTACTATGCAAAAAGTACATAGGGCTGAAGAAATGGTCGAGTTTCTGTTCTGATAAGAGCAGACATCGGTCCATAGTAGAACAGTATCTACAGTGTCTGGCAAAACTGCTTAGATATTCGGTCACAGTAAACTTGTATACAACTAATTTCCTTATGAAGCTCTTTGGGCAAAGAAGAACTTGCTTAGTAGGTCCAGTGTTGCTACTATAACTGTTTGTGGGTTTGGTAGGGTTAACTTTTTATCAGCTTCTTTGCAGTTTCTGGTCAGGCCCTTTTCTTATACATAATCCATCCGCACTGATTCTTCTAGCAAACCACTTTTTATAACCTTGTGACGTCATTTCAGCAGTGCCATTTTATTAAAGTTCCTTTTGTGACATGATTTTACTCTAGACACCTGCTAAGGCAGTTTCTAAACAAAAGCCCAAAAGTGAGAAGAGGTTCCCGTATGATTGCGAAGCTCGATCTGCAACTAACAAACAGGGGAAAAGAAGCAGATCATCGGGCCGTGCTGCTTCTACATCAAGAAATCGCGCCGTGCTGCTTCTACATCGAAGAAATCACGCCTGCTGCTTCTACATCGAAGAAATCACGCCGTGCTGCTTCTACATCGAAGAAATCGTGCCGTGCTGCATCTACATCGAATAAGTCACGCCACACTGCTTCTATGAAGAAACCACGCCGCGCTGCTTCAAATTCAAAGAAACCACGCCGCACTCCCGCTTCATCATCCTTGACGTCACCTCGTTCGAAGCAGAGACGTGGTGTCACTAGATATAACATACGTCCACCGTCGTCCAGGCGCAGCTAACGGGGAAAACTTATGGCCGTACAACGTTTGCACAGGTGATGTACGATGTTGGTCAACGGTGGAGAGCTTTGGGCAAGGACAAGCAGAAGCCTTACAATGACAGAGCGCAGCAAGTCAACAACACTGGCACAGCAAAACTGAAGACCACTGCGGGCAAAGGAAAAGGCAAGAAGCGCTAGGCGAGGTAGGCGACCATCCTATGTCATAACTTGCTCAATTTGTGAAACTTTTCTTTTTAAGTATCATATTATATTTCATGTATCTCCTTTTACCATCCTCTCTTCATCTGCATCCATAATTTTTTCTGAGAGTCACAGACTGACTCTTTACAGTTGTAAGATCATTTCCCAATTCTTCTACGATCCTCACGCATGATGTCATTGTCAGGTCGTTTTACCGTCACTTTGTTTATTCCGTAGATCCTAGTCACTGCCACTGGTCACTTTACTTCAGGGATGCTGTAAATGTTTTTCAAGATTTCTCCTGTGTTTGTGGCTATTAATTGTAGCCTGTTGTAAGCCTAAACTGCCTTAGCAGGTGTCTAGTTTGGGTTTCTGGCCAGATCCTTTTTTATAATGTTGTGATGTCATCTAAGCATGGCCAGCTTATAAGAAGTGCCTTTTGTGACGTGATTTTGCTCTAGGTGCGAGACGTTGGGAGATATTCTGAATTGTTCTATGGCTATATGAAAGCAGAAACCGTATAGCGAGCAAAGTTTTCCAGACGTTGGAGAGGCCAGAATGACAAAAAGCTGTTGCTGCCTGTCGTTAAAATCTGTCGCGAGTTTCTACAAAACGTCTGCAACTGTGGAAGTGGCTGCCGTTTCGTTCATCCGAAAAGTGATGAGGAGATGCAGTTATGGTTGAAGCGACAGGAATACTTCTTCTGCCACGACTTTCAGAAGTCTCGTTGTTCGGGAAGCGACTGCAGAGTCATCCACTGCAGCTATGCATGAGGAGGAAAAGTCTTCCGCAGGACAGGGAAACTCTCAGTCCACCTGGCGCAGCCAGTGGCGTCTGGGCTCGCCGACCATAGACCCCTCCGTTTCCATGGCGTTTCTCAAAGAAAGTTAATCTGTCTGCATATCAGCAGTGTTTTTACTGTTTCATTGTGTAACGTCTCGTTCAGGTGGATCTTACTGGCCGTAAAATTTATACCTGAAGATGCCTGATTGTATAGAAGAAGCTGTTACCGCCTGTCGCTAAAATCTGCCGGGAGTTTCTACGAAACGTCTGCAACCGTGGAAGCTGCTGCCGTTTCATTCATCCCAGAAATGGTGAGAAGCAGTTATGGTTGAGGCGACAGGAATACCTCCTCTGCCACGACTTCAGAACGCTAGATGCACGCAGATCACTGTCAAAAAAATACATTTGAATATCCGTACATTGATGAATATTTCATGGTTATATAAACAACAGTTGTAAGGCTTTGCTTTTTTCCACTCACACTGTAGATGCCCATGGATAGGAAATATTTTCAAACATTTAATCTGGTTTATGTTTTCAATCTCATGCATCTAATCATAAACACTAAAAACATACCAGTCGCAAATGATGAAGTGGGCAGAAGGACACACGTGTCAGTAGAACCTGAAATGTCGAAGCAACATCATTTATCTCATTTGTCACAATATAATAACTAAGAGTCAAAAAACATTTCGTCAATTCATGAGATAAGATCCTTTACTACCGCTACCCGTTTGAATGGGCGCCACGCCATTTAAGGTCCCCTTGCACAGACCGTACTAGCCCAAGATTTAAATCTCTGAAATAAGCAGACGAGACGCAAAGAGGATCACGGGTTGTTTAAACTTGGAACACTATATATTTAACAGCAATTAAATAATTTTCAACTTAACGTCCTTTATTTCAGGTAAGTTTGCCGTTTATTACTTAGCGAACATCAAGTTGCTCATTTAAAACAGCAATTATTTGTGATAAAAAGAACTTTTAAAAGCTGTATCATCCCGTCAGAGCAAGGACAAAGACTAACCGTCAGAATGAACCGTTTTAGTGCGTAACTAGTAGCAAACGAGCTTATGTAGCGCAATATCATGAGTTAACCCTGTCACTCCCGGACGTAAAATCCTATTATAGGAGGGAATAACAAGAAAATTAATATAGCTTTTATCTTTTTTCTACATACTGTAGTCATTTTATACTATTCAGACGCCGTATTTGTTTTTGCTGATAAAAGTTATAAGGAAAACAGATTATGGCAATAGTTTCAGTTATTCCCCTTATCTCTCTTCTCGCCTCAGTTTCAAGCACTATCCACCGTAGCCGTCCGACTGTCTGACTGCCCAACTCTTGGATCTTTACCTGAAGGTCGCCGCCACGGGCTAGTACGGTCCGTGCACGGGGACCTTAAATGGCGTGGCGCCCATTCGAACGGGTAGCGGCGGTGAAGAATTCCCCAATGAATTCATTGCAAAATGAGCAGGGCCGAGGTTATAAGTAAGGTTATACATATAATATATAAAATCTATACATTTACACATTTATTTTACGCCATTTAAGGTCTCCGTGTACGGACCGTGCTATCCCGTAATACAACTCTGCAACAAGCCAAGATAGGTACACGTATGCGAACCGTTATTCTCACGCAGAAGAGCCTTGGCGCACGATTTAGCCCATGTTGCCAACCTGTGTATTATAACCCTTAACGCCTTTGTTGCAACGGTAATGAACTGGATAGACGCGAGTTTAACACCTTTTGTCACCTAAGGCAGTTGACATCTTATAATACTTTCGTTTCCCATTTTGTACATTATGAACTATATTCTCGAATGCCGGTGCCTTAATGCCACCTGGGGATGAGGTGGTTTCGTGTTGCCTTCCTCACAGACAATTGCGGGTGAGGAACTTGTCCAAGGTCGCTGCGCAGTGGCTTCAGGCAGAATCAAACCCGCGACCCTTCAGTTACTAGGCACAGACCATACCCCAATGGACCTGCCTTCGGGCAGAGAACTCATCATCATCATAGCTAACAGCTAGTTGAAGCTAATGGATGGCCATTATCTTCAATAAGTCACTAGGAAACACAAGACAAGTACTTCCAAGCCTTTACATTCTGTCATCACTTGAATGCCATGCCATTTGTAGGTGGGTCTGAAAAGTGGCAGAAGTAGTGTGTATGAAGTGGCTCATTTTAAATTACATTACATTCCATAAAAGAAAAATTTTCAATACACATTATACAACAACAGGCTGCTTTAAATGTTGTCAGTTTATCTTACAGCAAGTAATTTTAAAAACCCACAGATACATACACGTACAGTACAGTACTTCAATTTGAACAACACAGATGTACAGTATGATTAAGTCACAACTTGAAACTGTAACTCAGAGAACAATAAGAAAATTAGGCAAGCCATGAATTCATCTTTTAACCATTTCACTGATTTTCTTTCTGAAAATAATAAACAACTAAAATGAAACTGTGCATTATTAACACCAACTTCACAAGTTAACAAACCTGTCTGTAAATAATTTAATTTTTCTCACTAAGATATCAGGACATTTATCTGCATCTTGAAAATGGTGGCAACAGACCTGTGAACTACCACAAAAAGTTTTACCATTTCCTCTGTGTCCAAAAACTTAGCCAACAAGAAAGAAAGCCTGATCTTCTGTTAAACAGATGTTGTATGGGGATTCAAAAAATCGTTAATCCCTCTGCATTTTTGCCACTTTCACCTTTACTAACTATCAAATTATATATATATATATATAAAATTGTCAACACACAAGCTAAATATACATACCAGTGACAGTTCCAGGATTGCTAGCACGGTGGGGCAAAAGCATTTCCAGAAGAGCACTACATTCTGGCAGTCCACCATGCACGGGTCTGGTCTGAGGGGTGATACATTCTGGCAGTCCACCATGCACATGTCTAGTCCAAGGGGCACCGTACCGTCATATAACCAAAAGGGGAACGGAGTGGAACCGATCCCACACTTATAGCTAAATCTGCCATTGATATATATGCCTATATATCAGTGGCAGATTTAGCTATATATATATATATAATATATATATATATAATCAATGAATGACTAGGCTATTGCAGTGAGCACCTCTATTTAGTTTCTCATGAAGTGGTGCTATATAAACTAGTAAAGAAACAAACTACATGATATACAGATAAACATAATAGCCAGAAGTTCACAGTGCATTTATAAGCAAAGGGTATTTAGCTCAACAAAAAGATGCAAAACCTGAGATCAGAACTTATCCTTCTGTTTTAGGAGTAGCTTGTTCTGAATTGCTTTATTTTGTTTTTCCAATTCTTGCAATCTCTGATTGATCAACAGCAGACCCAAAGGTTCTCTAGACACTGAAGCCGGTTGTGAACGATCAGCACCTCTGTTATTTGCTTTAGTCAGACCATCAGGATCCAAAGTCAGTTTAACAAACGATGACAATGCATCACTCGGAGATGTGCCTGAGCAGCGTTCCAATGAAGCTCTTCTCCCACAAGACTGACCCAAAATATTTTTGCTTCCAGAACATGGTCTGTACAAATCATTTGAGTTACTACATTCTTCTGGTCCACAATCCGTTAATGTATTATTACGAGTTCTATGTATCCTTTTACCTTCGCCTGTATTACCAGCTCGACTGGAAGTCCGATCTGCGGGCGGTTGAACGCACACAGAATCTGGTAACACTGTGTTTTGAGTGCACGATGATACATTGGTTACCTTTGTGGAAAATGATAAACTGGTTCCCTCTGGGGAAGTGGACGATAAACCAGTTCCCTTCTGGGGTAACAATGCCATACTGGTGCTATTTTTAGGAAGTGACACTGAAGATAATGATAACTTGGTGTTATTTCTAGGAAGTGACACTGTGGATTGTGATGATATATTGGTTCTGTTTTTAGGAAGTGGTAATGATGATGATCCGTAATTATCCAGCGAAGAATTAGTCCTCAAACTGCCACTTATTGATAAACATCTGGAATCAAGGGCGCTGGCATTGTTCAATCCAGAAGAACAATGCAGTGATTTGCTTTTATTCGGGGAGGCATTAACAATTTTTCTACTGAGAGTGGGATCCTGGGTTAAGTTAACCGTTGGCTTCCTGTGACATCTGGAAACCATCTCTTTGTCTTCACCAGCCAAAATCTGAGAACAATTGTCCAACGATCGAAGCTTCTTGAATTCAGCCACTGATGCACGTTTTGTATCTGCATGTTCCACTCGCTGAGGCAGAATGTAAGCCGACAGATAAAACACCGGTTCTAGGTCTGTTTTGGACCCAAACTGTCTACTGTTTCCTTCACTAGCCTCATCATCATTAGAAAACTGGATGAGGTATCGGTTCAAGTTTTTCTGGCAATTTTCAAGTTTGTTCTGGCTGCAGCGAAACAAAAAATGGAGGTCGCTGTCCAGCTGACAGGGTCGAAATGCATCTTTAAGCAACGCTGTTAGCACAGACACAAACAAGAACAACAGATTAGACAACATTTATCAAAACTACATTCATTTGGTTCTAATTTATTTACTTACTAAAGCACTTGTAATGCATACAACGTCAGTACTCCTAAATCGGTGGAATTTGCTAGGGGCCAAGATGCAACTATGCAAAATGCCAGGATAATAAATAGTGAGCCTAAACAAGTGATTTAAAAGATGATAGCGATTCTGCAAGTCGGGCCTTTTGTAGTAGATGATTCCAAATACCAGGAGCACAGCAGCTAGAAGCACGTGATCCTACAATGTCTTGAACTTAGTTTTCGCAACAATGATTAATATGGATAGCATTACATTTTTGAAAGCTTTAAAAACACACATTTATGAATTTGACTGATGACCATGTATAGAGCACTTGTGCGAGATTGCAAACAAATGTTCTGGACTCCCAAGGACATATTGCTCGAAAACTCATTACTTCCAACCATCCGGATATTGGAAATTAACTACAACCAACTCTTCTGCCAGAAACAGCCCAAAGTCTTCCTGATCTTTATTGGTCTGTCAGATAACCATGTTTCAGCACCTTCACAAGCTTCTTAAAAGGCGCTATATAAATGATCTCATATATGAAAACATACATGTACACGAATCTAATCTATACTTAAGTTTTCGGTTTTAATTGTAATTGTAATTGCAAATTTGTATAGCACCTCTTCAATAGAAACTCCTTAAAGACATTCCCAACCCAACAACTTAAAACCATGACTGGTTACATTACGTTCAATAGTAACACTCGACAGAAAAAAAAATGAAAATGACAGTCTAGTGACTGACGCATACCACTAGCTGTGTTGCAATGTTCTAAGGCCAATCTTCCATTCCCCATCTCCAGTTCTGTTTTGGAAAGCGTCACAAGTTCATCACAATGCTTTAGAAGCCGCAGACTGTCTGAAACAAAAAGTCCACGGAAAAACTTGCAATTCCTATAACATGCAGATAAGAAGCCAATATCTTGCTGTTATGAATAGCTCAAAGCAAAGCAATTTGAGCTAGAAATGAAATAATTTAAAAAAAAAGGAAACTTGAAGAAATGTGAAAAATATACCAGTAATCATAATCATAAACTTCAAATTTATAAACCACTAATCAAGAGCTAAGCGCAGGGCACCAGCTTATTCATGTGCGCTGCATCAAGTCAGTGGGGTTGTCCAAAGATGCCAAATCAAGAACCAAGTCTGGTTGCCAGAAGACCAGAGACAGAAGGGGGAAAAGAGCTGTTAGGGTGGGCTGTGTTTAAGCTGATAGAAATGGGAAGGCAGCAGACAGTAAGACAAAAGTTGCTAACATCTAAATCCACCCAGCATCCAACACCCAGAACTTAACACGAAAACTAAGTTGCTCAATATATGATGACTGAATAATAAACAAAGCTATGTACAAGAACTGATAAACCAAAAAGCTAAACCAAGAACTAAATTAAAAAAATGAAATCTAAAAGAAACCAAGACGAAAGAACATTAATGTTACTAGCCTCTGAACAGCCGCATCTTAGATCCACAAGAAACACTGAAGCAATCTTCAGAATCTACAACGTCGCTTCTGCTGTCACTGGGCGGCCGACAATCTGCAACAGAGATGCTCAAAGGCAGGGACAAAGGCGATTGCTGTTCAGGTGCAACTTCTGTGGAGATGGTATCACTTCTTTGTTCAACCCATAGACAGGCATCTCCATTTCTATTATTGTTATTCGTTGACTTCTTCTCATCTGCAGTTTGCTCAAAAGTGTCAAACATGCATTTGCTTGGATGGTTTTTGTTTTCCAAACAATTGCCATCGCTGGAAGTCAACAATCCAGCGAACGAATTTGGGTTTAAAGTCTGGATTTCAACGTTCCGGTTCCTTCGTGGAAATGTGTTAGAGCCCTGAGAAGTGTTGAAGTTTAAGGGTGGGATGCTATTCACGGCAGACTGACACGCAAAACAAAGCCCATTAAAGGCAGATGTTTCGACTGTGGTGTAAGCCGGTGCAGAAGAGTGTGTCGTGACATTTTCTAAAACAGCAACAGAAGATTCTGTGTCTTCTAGCAAGTCAGAAGAACTTCCTGCAGGGCATTCACTCACAGCAGCAACATGCTTACCAGGTTTAGCATTTGAAGTTCTGTTATGTGAAACAAGTTCTTTTTTGTCTGTACATTTTGTATTATTAAATTTTGCCGTATCTAAACAACCTTTGAACGTATCCTGTCTCTCAGCTGAAGAACTTCCCAGCATTTTCGCTCTGTTGACAGAACACCTCTTGCCATCCACGTTAAGGGCATAATTACCCTTAGCTTCAGCAGATTTTTTGTTTCTTGAAGGAATTTCATGACTCCGTACCACCTGAGTTGTCGTTTTGCCATTTTGCAATGACTTGTTGCAAGTTATTTCTCTTGTTTGCCCTCGAAAACTGACCCCCTGTGAATTCAGTACGCTTTTAACGGTTTTCTCGTTAATATAAACTCTAGCTGCTCTTCCTTCATCAGTGGAATGTGTTGTCTTTTGGCTCGAATCGTGATTTTCAAAATGCACAGATTCACATGCGGTCTCATCGGTCCGGACGTCGTTTCTTGCATTCAGAGACTCACGTAATTCACCATCACAATCTCTGTCTCTGCTAGAGTGATATCCGTTCACTTTAGAATCGATATTTTTTGACTCATCTTCAACAAACCGACCAGAATTTGAAAGGCGATTAGCAGAATGTAAAGAATTATTCTTCATGGCAAGTCGTTTAAGAGATCTACGATTCGGTTCGGCACCAGAGATGAGAAAGTTTTCTAGCGAGCCTCCAGGCGAGATACCAACTCCCTGTTGCAAGAAATGTACAGTTTTTCCTCGATTTGTTGTCGTTTCCAGATTTTTTGAACTGGTGTCACCATTTTTACCACTTGCTGCTGATGTGCAGGGTTTACCACCAACAACTCGGTCAAAATTTTGAGAACTACTGCTTTCCAGACCACCAGAATTCGTAAATGAAACGCCTGCTGCCCCATTGATTGTGATCATCTGTTCACCGAACATGTCTTCCTGAGGAAAATCATTGCCATTTTTATGAAAGCTTAAGCAATTCGAAGTCAAGAAGTCCCCGTTTCTCTCAGAGCTATCCATCGAACGCGTCCTTGACTCGTCTCCGGTCAGAGACTTTGTTTCTGGGTTTTGCATCTGTCCTTTGGGTGCCTTTGGGATTTTCCGACTTTGAGTTCTGTGCTGGCAATCTGGAGACTCAGAAGCACAGCCCTTGCTTCCAGTTTTCGCAGTTACAGAGTTGCCACCATAAAGAAGGTCCTTCCTTGAAGAGCATCGATTTGAACTCGTCTGCCTCTGATTTGAAGTTGCCTCAGGAATTCCATAAACTTCAACAAAAGAAATAACATAAATGAATCTAAAACAGGCTTAATGCTGATCTTCTGGTAGTTATGCCTTTGGAAAATATCTGTCACATCCGGTTAGTGAATTTTTAACATCCTCCAGATAGCTCTGATCTTAAATGAGTGCGGTAATAGAATACCACTGTACGCACGTATATCAATCAGATAAAATGGTGTTTCTTACGATAAGCTGCAAATGTTTCTTGAGCTCTTCGTATTGCATCATTCTCGATCTAATCTAATCAAATGCAATGATTTCTATAACGCCATTCTCATAATGAGCATTTATTGATGTTTGCTTCAAGTGAAATTGTAGACACCTGAAGCAACTACAGTAGCTTGAAGCTGAGGAAATACACACTGCAATATATTGAGTCATCTTCAAAACTATTTACCTTAAAGTCCAACAGGATGAAAAAGGTACCGAGACTAAAATCTGCCTGCCTGCCTGACTCTTGGATCTTGACCTGAAACAAACCAAACCCTTCTGCCTATCGATTTTATTTTGACTAAGCGCCTGTGAATAAGCTGGTTCCCGCGACTTAGCTTTCGTTGGACGCTGCAGAAATCTCAAGCTTATGATTATGATTATAATAAAAGTCATCATACCATGTTCTTTCTTTTCTAGGAAGTCACCAGGTTCACACTCAAGAGAAATGTTGCTAGAAGGCACAGCTGAGACGTCTATCAGACGACCATTCGGATCAGCGTACAGCAGAAGAAGCGGTTGATAATGACCAACAACACAGAGCTCCATCAACGTCTCCCAGGCCGGACCAATCTGAAATCACATGCGCATAAACGTAATGTAAAGTAACCTGATACCATTTCCGAACTTCTTGGAACTGATGGAACATCTTAAACGAAATGTAATGAAAATGTAAGTTAAAGTAACCAGACACCATTTGTGAGCCTCTCAGAACTGAAGGAACCTTTAAACTAATTCTAATGTAATGAGAAGTAACCAGACACCATCAGCAAACCTCTTGGAACAGATGGAGCCTCTGAAATGAAATGTAACGGAAATGTAATGTAAAATAACCAGCAACCATTTCTAAGCCTATCAGAACTGCTGGAGCATTTTTAACTGTTACAAAGCTAACTGAACAGTTCTTTGAAGTCCCATTTATCAACATGCAAGGAATCAGTAAAGTTGGAGAATACCTCTCTCACTCTTGCATCATCAAACAAAATCCAAGTCAGCATTTTCGAATGAAAGAAGAAGGTCGAATAGTGTCTGCCTTGGTAGCAGACTAATCCAACCAGCCTCAAGACGGTTGTTTGACCCCATTCCTCATCAACGACAGAGTAAACTAACTGGAAATTGAAATAAACATCTTCTGTCAAATAATCAATAAATGTAAAGGTAACATGCTTGTCTCTGTGCCTGTATGGAAACTTTAAGTAAGTAAGTAGCCTTTATGTGCATCAGATAAGCACACATGCACTAAATCGTACATTACAACAAAGGCATATATTACACTCATAAACAAGAATTTATAAAGCGCCACTTCAAGATAAACTCACCAGAGGCGCTCCTGGTCCAATAATCCAGAACCGCTGGGGTACAGAATGGTCTTCAAACGCTTGCGATAGAAAGAGGGATAAAGGCAAAGAAGGTCATGTCACAGGTCACTAGGCAACTGACAATAGCTGACAGGAATGCACAATGAAACACACAAAAAAATATGTTGCTGCACAAAAGTATTTTTGAATTTCAAAAACAAACATTGACAAAACAGAAACTGAAACGATCTTACCTCCGATGGACGAAGTTCCGTGGATATGGACTGAATAATCCTTCGGACGCGAGATCGACTTGGATGATCAGAATCCCAGACGAAACCAATGCTGATGACTTCGGGAGTATTGGCCAGCGTATGTCTTGTCTCAATCACTTGACCACAAGTGGACTGAAGTACAAGAAAATCAAACACCAACTGTAATGTAATGTAATGCATAAGCAATGCAATGCAAATGTAAACATCTTTAGTGCCTTTCATTATTTTCTCAATGGCACAGGTCATCTGTTTAACTGATGTTGAAGTTAAAAAAGAACAGCATTTTTCATTTCTGAATTAAATAAACAAAATAATACTGAAATAACTGGAAAAATCATCAGTGGACTGAAATATGATTAAATCAAACAACAAATGCTTAGGTACTACATATGAACTTTTTCCACCCCAAGAGTCTCAAGTATGCTAAGTATGCAGGTCTGGGCAGCTTTATAGCCCCTTTTAGAACCTCATAAAAATGCCTGGTACTTGTGTACTAGTATATCTGGCTTGTACTCGGGCGTAAAATGTTGATCATAAGAGCTAAAGATACTCTGAGAATCCATACTTCCCATACTTGTACTTGTCAATTTATATAGCACCACTCAGAGAACATACTACTCAGGAAGGTCATCTAAACCAGCGTTAGCAGAGCAGTACTTACAGGACACCGTCTGGTTTCGCAAGAATTCTTTGCACGGTAGAGCAGGCAACCAAACGACAAGTTTTGCTCACTTCCAGCTCTAAGTCTGGCCAATCGTAAGTAAGATCTAATTTACACACAACGACAACAAATCTTGTAAGAACTGGCAAATTACCAGTAATTGTAATCGGCAATTTGTGTAGCGCCACTTCAAATGAAACTTCACTCTCTGTAAGGCATGGTAGCTGATTAGATAGAGCGCTTGGCTTGTAATGCGCAGAGAACAGGTTTGAGCCTCCTCCCAGACAGTTATCGTGTAGGGACCTTGGCAAGTCCTTCACTCACACCTACTCAGTGTCATCATTTGATGCTTAGTCATCAGACAGTGGCTCTTAATAAATGAAGATATCACAGTAATAATCTTTGCTAGCCTAAACTGTGCTCAGTGTCATTAACAGAAAATTAACACACAGATAATTTATGCATCTGGACATTTATATAGCACCTTTCTTCAACTTTTTAAAGATGCTGGAGGGTTCTAAAAAGGCTATATATGGATTCAAATATCGTGAAGCTGAAAAAAGAGCAAAACAACTGGTCACAGAAAGTTCTCGTTGCTTCAAATCAATACAATACAGTGTTACATTTCTCATAATTCACTAAAACATCACTCAGTAACCAGAATTACATTACATCTTCGTACAAGACTTACTTACTTTATGGGTAACAATAGTTATGTTATCACAATACATTATCAATTCCTTACATATTATTTTTTCACAACCTATTTTGTGTTACTTGTCAATTTAAAAACACGACACGAGACTCATAACTGTGGAAAAAGAAAACTGCCATAAATTAAGACAGGAGAACTAACATAATCGCTGACGTAGAGACGTGATAGACCAGTTGATTGAAAATCAAAGGCTCATTAGATGCATCACAAGCACAAACCATCTGAAACACAAATGTAATCAATCAAATAAAACACATACCATTGTATCCATCATATCTATGCTAGCATCCATTGTAGCCTTATTTAGGGCTGTCTTACTTAGTCAATAGAAAGTAGTGCTTAATAAATGCAGAAATAATAACATTAATAATAATAATAAAAAATAATAATAATCTAAAAAGGCACAACTTATATGCTGAAAATGTTTGTATGTACTGCACAGTTACACGGCCCTTTTACATTGCTCATTTATGCTGCTCTTTTAAGTACTCTTTTCAAAAGCACTCTTCAGTTTAACTACTGAGACACTCACAAACATCTATAACTGCATGATATTAGAGTACAGTTTCTCATTGCTTGCAATCAGAATGAAGTCAGAATAAAGAATAAGACAGAGTGAAGTTAAGTTTAGCAGTAAATACGAACCCCAGACAAACAGGAATGTAAAAAGTCAAAACCGTGAACAATAATCGAGTGGTTTAGACGCATAACTCCACAAGTAATATTCCAAAGATCCTCTAATTCTCAAAGTAAAATCCTAGGCAAACTGGAAAACCAGAATAGTCCAAACCTGTTCAACAAGCAGCATGGCAAATTTTTGGTGAGTAATGCAGTGCTGAACTTGGCAGGTGTCCTCAGACTGGTTCCAAGCAAGGTGGAAATGAATCCGCTGCAGAATGGTCTCCTGTACAGGTTGACAGACAAAATGACGTGCATCAGTGAACACACAACAACGCAAACAAAACATGATAGAAATCAGAAATAGATTAATTTCCCTACAAAAATTACCATTACGATTTCTCTTTTGGCCAATTTTGACTAAACATTTCAGTCAAAGCATATTCAAAGAGTACTCAAATAATTGAACAGTTGTTCAGCAACCAAGTGGAATGTAGGGGAGGTGCTCAGTTCCTCTTCATCGGCTTCTGAGCCGGTAGTGGCAAATCCCGAGGTGCTGGACATGGAGCCAGTGCACTGCAAGACTTGCCATTAACTTTTACGTCTTTGACCACAGACTGGGCTTCTACAACTTACAGCAATTTTGACTACGGTTTCACTTGATGATGATAATGATGACGACAATCATAATAATGATAATGATAATAATAACAAAATAATACAATAACGATAACAATAATAATAATAATATTAATCTATGAACTTCTGTAGCACCACTGTAGTTATCCTCAAGGCATCAGTTGACAGTCACTGCTTTGCTAAGTCGGTGTGCATGTCAAATTACAGAGTAAGTCCAGTCGGTGGAAATCCAAAAGGAATCTTCGAGAACACACAGAAACAGTCTACAGAGGAAATGAGATAGATTACTACTAAGCCCCACAAAAGGTTACAATGACCTGTTTCTTATTAGGAATCCAACGTGAAAACAGGTCAGAACAAGCAATCCTCATAAAGAACAATCCACAACTAATATCTGCTGTCAGTTCTGTCAACATGAAGAATTTCTCAGTCTCGCATCGGCGATCAAGCATAAGACAGTCTCAGAATTGCCATCAAATCTCCCCACATCCAGAAACTCTCTCTCTCTCTCTCTCTCTCTCTCTCTCTCTCTCTCTCTCTCTCTCTCTCTCTCTCTCTCTCTCTATACATATATATATACATACATGTATATATACATATATATATACACATATATATGTATATATATATCTATACATCTCTATATACACACAACATATAACCATTGCTACATTCAGAATGAGAATTCCTTTTCATACAAACAACATTATTTAACACATACATCAGCAATTGTTTGTGAAAGGTAAGGAGAGGTAATGTAAATTTAAAGGTAATGTAATCACTCACTTATTATGTGACTTATTATGTGGAATATAATTATTATTATATTACTATCTGAAAATAATAATAATAATAATAATAGTAATAATAATAATTGATAAACGAAGCACCGCTCTAGCATAAATTTTGGGACATAATCCTTCAGGTTTAAAATAATAAATATAAAAATATAATAAATATCATTCACATCAGTATAACTCATTTTAAAAACACGATTCCATATTTCACGACTGTAGACATTTTATGCAGTCAATTTTAAGGCCTGAGACCCAGTTTTCATTTTCAAAGCAGCTGCAAAAACTGAATTAATAAAAGCCCCAATATTATACTCAAAGGATGATAACAATGGCAGCCGTTCACCAAGCTAACAATAGCACAGAATCAAAAAAATCCAGATGCAAAATTTCTCAACAAGAGGGTTATTAACGGCCCTCGAGAGGAAAAAGAAGTCCTCACAAAACATTCGGATGCATCATCCATTCGTCCGAGCTGGAACCGCTGTTGATTGGCAAATGCTTCGGCCAGTGCCTGGCGCAATACATCGGATGGCAATGCCTTATGGTCACTGAACTGAAACTGAGTGAATATCACCTAAGTGGACACAAAGACAGGCAGAAGTGAGTGAATGATCAATTGTAAAACAAAAAGAATAAGCATCAATCAATCACAATCGCAACTGTAATCCCAAGTTTCTAGGATAAGTTCAAAATGCATGAAATCAGAATCATATTTACACATTTATATAATGCCAAGAAAACTCCTAATAGGTGCTGCGGACCTGACAACACAATCATAACAGTGTTCTGTTGGCAAAAGAGAGACAGGGAAAGGACAAAGAAGCCCATGTAGCGGGTTCTATGGCAGCCTCCTCTGGAATGCTGAAAATTTAGGATGAACAAATTAATTAAGGATTTCAAAGTGATTACCACTGATTAATACAGTACAGGACGAATTAGTTGATTCACACTGACTGACATCAAGAAGAAAAAAGCAATGGCTCATCCAGGATACGAGCCTCAGAAAAACTATACAATTAACTATCAGAAACTAATTAATAGATTTCATAAGAACTGAGCCAGAAAGTTTGCCAGTGGAAATGATAAATAAACAATGGAATGAATTCACAGCGTTAATGCCACTGAACACATCACTGCACAACATCTTTCAGAAATTCTTAAAAGGAGCTACATAAACACTCCAGTGCACACAAACAACAGTTGGATAAGGCAAAGATTGGATCCTAACCTTGAGAGCACAGAAAATGCAAGCGTTCTGCAAGCAGCTGTGGCCTGACAGAATTCGAAAGTTTCTTCGAAAAACATCCAGATGCCACAGAACCTGAAGTTTCCAAACAACAGAAATTATTTCTTTACTCCACTCAGTCCACAAGCTACGACACAAATACACACTTAATCGTACGTGTGCAAGCACGCATATATGTGGGGGCATGTGTGCATAATAGAAAGGAACTTACCCAGTACGTGACAAATTCCTACATATGTTCAAGAAAATGCACTTTCTTCTGCCAAAGACACAGGTGCTAAAATCTGAGCAGGCAAGATCTGACAACTGAGGATCAAACACCCCTTCTATAAGGTGTTAAACTAATGCTAGATTATTACATGCATCTCAGCGCTAACACCTCTTTGTTAATCTCACACAGCATTAGCAAATTGCAACTTCACTGTACTGTATGTTCCATTCTCCTGGAATAGTCTTGCAACGCATTTATGTAGGCCTGCTGTTTCATTTAATTCTTTCCAGCATACATTTTCTGTCTCCTTTAACATGCACTTTTTTAGATCAGCTGGACAGACATGTGAAGGATCTCACTCAAAAATACAAAATACCTGATCAATTCATTGAAAAATGAGCATTACATTTGCTATAGAAAAGCATACATGTATATTTACATATGTGCAGCAGGTAGCCATGTGTGCAGCACTTTTGCAAGGTACTTATATAAAAAATACCTGAACTGCAGAATTTAGGAAGCAGTTATTCTGTCCAAGAGGATTAAGAAGACCTTTAGCACTGTCAAAAGCCATACTGGCTCGTGGATTCCAAACACTTTCTTCCTCATATTCCTCCAGTAGGACAGACTTTCCATCATAGCCATTCAGCAACAAAGAACTTCTTCTTTGTGTCCCTGAAGAGTGGGACGTCTGCTTATCACTTCTTTCAACAAAGCACAGATTAGATTTTCCAGCTTCCCTGCTTGACGGCCAAAGACGTGCTCCAATCGTCTGAGATGGTAGGGTAGCATATTTTCCTGGTTTGTAGGTAAGATGCTGGGCAGATTTCTTAGGATCATGATGTGATCTTGATGGTGTTAGCTTAGAAAATTCACTGCTGTCTGAAGATCTGGAAGCTAATGCATGATCCTTGACAACGTTAGAGTTTTGATCAGTGATCAAGGTCTGCATTTCTCCGAGTAACCGGTTCTGTGTTTAAACTTTATCACTGCAATTAAAAAGTGAGACAGAAATTTATAAAACAGACAAAACCTGTATGGATCTCTTAATTATCACTAAAGTAAAATTCAATGCAGCTGCAAAGATATCAAGTTATATGTTAGCTGTTACTTTTAACAGAACTAATTCTCACAGTCATAGAAAAAATAAACTGATGAAAACGAAACAGCACTTCTGAGAGTTTCCAAGAGGTGCTACAAATATGTTCAGGCACAGTTTAGCACACAATGACAGCCTATAAATACACTGTCTTGTCAAAAATGTCTCTTAAAATAGATAAAACAGAAACAGACAGATATCATACAGATACATGTATATATACACACACATACACACATGCATTCATATATACATACATGATGCATATATATATATATACACATAAACACATATACACACATACATATATATAGACATATACACACTTGTGCATACATACAGTAATTCATAAGAAAGCAAATCATACCTTCTTTGTAAGCCACACAAATAAATACAATTAATACCAAATTTACTAAAAACAGATTTGAGAATCATTCAAGAAATCTCCTCTCGTGAGGTGCAACAGTTGCAGGAGTATTTATACAACAACACAGCCAAAATCAAGGCCACCAATGAACATGCGCAATTCAAACAAATACCTGTTCACTGCAAAGCCCACGCACGCCAGCAACAACCGCCTGCAGCAATCCAATTCCCATGGGGCCACTTATGGTGAATATTCTATGATCAATCTGTGAGAAACTCCCAGCCTTGCAACAATAAACTGGCATAACAGTATTCCAAATAGTTCCCCATAAACTGTAAGGTATTCAACTGCCAGCACCTTGCTAAATATCTCCAGCGCAAGCTAGCTAAGGTGGGAAGGCACGGTGGCTGAGCAGCTAATGTCCGCTTTTTCACCTCAGTGAACGCGGGCGGGTTCAAATCCAGGGGCAGTCATGCAAAATCAACATAGATCACATTGATGAACTGCGCATAATTTTGGAGCCATTGCATTTGATACAAATACCTCCTCAAATCCAATATACAACGCTATAATGGTACATGTTTTTCTATAGTGACCATATGGTCTCAACCCTGCTCATTTTTCAATGAATTTATCGAGTGAAAGCCTTAACCACCGCTGTCCATTTGAATTTGCACCATGTCATTTAATCTAGCCAAGGTATAACATTAAGCAGGAAACTAACTTTTCCAAGCTGTTTTGACTAACTCGAATCATCATAACTGATAAAAAATGAACATCACAACTTTGCAATTCAATAAATGAATCTTGCCAAACAATGGTAATGCCTTATGAGGTTCGCAAAACCGCTATATAAATGTTCAAATACGACTTGTAGTTACCACTGTTTATCTGCACATACTTATTAAATAGCAAGACCCACCTGATTCAAGTCACTGCCTATGGTTTACCATTAATAATAATAATAAATAATATTAATATAAATAATATAACTAAAATATTAATATTACTAAAATTTAATAACTATTATATTAATATTATTAATAATTTTAATATTACTAATATTTAATAATTTTAATATTTAATAAGCTTAGTAATGTTAATATTAGTAACGTTTAATAATTAAAATATTAATATTATTAACATTATTTAAATAATTTGAATAATAAATATATACACTGATAAAATGATCCTTGTTGCCATAGCCACCACAACATCAAAAGTAATATTCATCATAAGTATACATCTGTTTCCTACTTCCACTACCATCACCACATTATAACTAAGTAAGTAAGTATATTCTTTATTAACCAATAGCTAATCGCATATCGGTTTACAAGTATTTAATAACACAAGAAAAACTTAATATGCATACAACATCCTAATAATAAAACATTTATGAGTTAAATTATCAACGGGAGGAATAATACGATCATGGGTGTCGGGCCGTAGGGAATAACTGAGGGTTTCAAATGGCAGGAGTAGCCAATGTAAGACATGGTTTGGGTTGTTCAAGATTGCTTTATGTTGTGATGGTCTAGAGGTCTGCAATCTAGACAATCTACCCCGAGGTCAGAGGTTTCACTTCAGGCAACTACTGACCTCTGCAGTATTCTGACTGTGCTATAAAAGTCATTAGATTCGATTAGGTTTTAAAAATCAAATCCCTGAACATACAAAACGGTATATTAGTATTTTAAGAGCGCCTGTCCATTAGCGCCATCTTGCGAACTCCGCAATAAAATGACTCGATTTCACACGATGACACAGGGAAAGGACAAGCCACCCAGCCTCCTACGCAAAAGGCTTAGAAAACCAATGTTAGCGGCAGTGAATAAGCTAGCTCTGGTCTCCTGACTCGTCTTTTGCGTGGCGCTGAGAAATTTCGGAGATTTACACTCACATTTACACCGCGCGGTTGTGTTACTGAGGCTGATTTCTCCGGCCAACATAGCTCTACCTTGGGTTCCGCAATGAAGCACGCTAATTATTACACTAAGAATTAAATTTCAAAGTGTATATAAAAATTAGTAATGCAGCAAATTATAAATAAATTTTTATTCCTTTATTAGTGTTAATTTAACAGCGTGGTGCCGTATTAGTTAACAAACTGAACATACTATATATAAAAGACATTAAATATTTTTCAGCTAAATTTTCTTTACCTAAGGTAAGTTTGCCGTTTATTAATTAGTGAACTTAACTAAATTAGTGAATTTGCTAATTAAATATAACATGTAGTAATAAAATGAACTTTTAAAAACTGATAATCCCACCATAACAACTTTTATAGCGCTAACTTCTGGCATTACACTGTTATATAGCGCGATAATAAACTTAATTTAAACAATTTGCCATCTTATTCATAAGATACGTTTTTAAATATTTATTTTGCCCATTTAAAACTGTCCAAAACACTGTTGAGCAAACATTATTTTATAATTGCAAACTAAAATTATATATGCGCAAAACATAATCGCATAAAATCTGTGACGGCAAGAAGAGGAAGAAGAACTTATCTGTATTCGGAAGGTCAGCGTGATGGCTGAGCTGATGTTCGATTAAAAGTGTGGTTTTTTGCTTTTCGGGACAATCGTTTTAAATTTTCGAAACTTTACTGACTCTCTGTGAGTACTGTCATAGCTTTTGACAACGAGCTACGTGTCATATTTGGTCGGTCTTACGAATTGTCGAATTTGTGTCTCTGTTGCCTCGTTAAATTGAATTGTAAGCTGGATCGTAATTATTTATTACAGAGGGGATTAACAGCTATGGCTATTTAAGGATGAGGTAAAGGGGTTGGAGGAGAAGTGTTAGGCCGGAAGAGGAGCAAGTTGAACGGAGTGGTTGGATTGCAAACAAGTGACGAGGATCAGGTTGACGTGTGTTGTAAGTGATAGTCATTTCGACGCCGGTCATGCAAAAAATTAAGTTTCGAGCCTGGACAAAGTTTACTGGCGGCTTAAGGCTCAGTGGAAAACATGGAACGACCCAAACTTTGGTATTCTATATGCCCCATTTGGTTGCCTGGATTGGGAAAGCAAACTAATTTGCAGTCAGGCTTTGACGAAATTACATCATCCAAAATTCAATTAATTACAATTACTCTTGTAAAATTAGTTAGTAACAATTACACTTTGTTCATCCTGGGTCAGTTGAATTGCAGTTACTGTTTAGTGATGTGATAAGTTGATAAGTATTGTGTTACTGCCTGCCAGCACTTTTTTGTTTATTTCATCAAAGAGGAGTCGCAAGTCTAATGGTTATACTAACGTTAATAAGTAGGACTGGAGTTGAAATGACGTTTCGTGCTGCTATTGCTGCATGGGAATTCAGCAGCAGATGAGGCTTCCACCAAGCCATAGTCCAGCAGCCTTAATTTTATATATTCAATCAGTTCTTCTCTCAAAGCCAATGACAAGTTGTCTTGCTGCACAGCATTGCTTGAGGTATCCATGGAACTGAAGAGTTTCATCATTTTTAACTGGTTCCTCCATATCAGTCGACTTGTTGACTCAGCAGCGGACAGTGACTGAAATCAAGAAACTGACTGACTCACCCGGGCATAATTCTGTGTTTCCTTGATCACAGTATTCTTGATTTGCTCTGCTTCAACTTGCTTGCATCAGTGGTGTTTGAAGCAAGGATTGAGTACAGCTCTGACAATGTAGAGATCATACATTTTTCTCGTATGTGGACGTGTGGGTTGTGATGGCTGATGGAAGATCAGAGACGAGTTCTTTGCAATACATTGTTTGCACTGATTCCAGTTTGTGTGACAGACCTTGTATGATAGTAATAACGTTAGATGCAATGAGACCATGGATTCACCATGCAGACAACTGGTTGCCTCTTGAAAGAGTTCCATTATGGTAACCAGTTCTGTTAGAAGAGCTTGGTCATTTGTTGCCAGGGTTCTGTTGGTCAGTGGTCTTGGAAGAGTGCCTACATCGTTCTGCAGCTTATCCTCAGGAACCCGAAAAATTGATTGGATGATATTAAGTGTTGGTTTTTTTCAGTAATATACAAAACTCAGTTACAAAATGACAATTATAATTTCCTGTAACTCATTGCTTCAAAACTCAGTTAAAATTACATGGTCAAATTGTAATTATTTACAATTGAATTGCAATTATAATTAATCCAAGCCTGTTGCAATGCATATCGTCTTGGGGAATTTAGAATGCATAGCTGCCTTGCTGACTGAGCTGATTCCTGCCAAGAGGTGTGTAGATAAATTTACATTATTTAAATCCGTGCTCATGATTGGATGTATTAAGATATGTATTATTTGGTACTTGCAACTGAGTGTAAATTGTGGTGGTCATAATACAAGTGACAATTTAAATTTGTGACTTTCTTTCTTCAGGCATTATTAATCGACAACTAAACTTTGCTATGGCTGCCAGAAGGACACTGAGTTCGTTATTTCGACTGCAGCTTAGAGTCTGCACCACTCAGGCGATTCGGATGCAAAGGAACTTGCTGCAGTCTTCATTTCCACACACCAACCACCTCTCTGTGTTCCAGACAACTCAAGGCTTTCACACGTCGTCAGCACGGCAGAACGAACATATCATCAGCATACAGGACGAAGAGGATTTCAACAAGAGGGTGTTGAAGAATGCCACGCCAGTTGTCGTTGATTTCTTTGCAACGTAAGATTTTTATATGTTTGTGTAGATCCGTAGATTGTTATTTCTGTATTTACTAAGCGCCTCTGTCTAATGATTAAGCATCAATCGATGGCACTGAGCAATTATGAGCGAAAGACTTGCACAGTTACCACCTTGGAGTAGGCTCAAACTCATGCTGTCTGTGTTACAAGCCAAGCACTCTAACCAGTTGGCTACACAGATGCATTGAGTACAAAGAGGCTTGGTTGCAAAGACGTTAAATACTTTTACTGATGCTTTCAGGTATCTTTTCAAAGTCTAGCTGGTAACTGTATGTGTCTAGGAATTTATGCAGCTCCTATAAAAGGATCTTTCACTGGTATTTTAATGGTGTGGAAGCATAGTGAAAGTATAGATATTGTCCATAATACATTAAACAGAATATTTACTAATTGAGATTTTCTCAGACTGGTTTGACTAAATTTATACTAGTCTACAAATTGCAATGTGGAAATTATACAACACAGCATGTGTACTTTTAATGTCAGAGTGGAATGTAATGTCATGGTAATGATAGTTACTGGTGACATAGCCAATGATGTCAGAGTTGACAGCAATGTTCCCTCTGAGATGTGCATGTGCGCGCGCATGCACGACCTTTGAGAATAGCACACACAACAATTTTTGCATAGCGCACAAATTTCTTGAGTGTTCGTGTTATTTCAAAGTTAAATTTAGCTCATTGTTACAGTGGCTTGCATATGTAACCTATTGTGTCTGTGAAAATCAAAACAAGGTCCAAATTGCCAAACCATATCACATTTCCTCTCAGGCAGTTTTCTGTCATGTGGCCCACATATGTATTTGGGCAACAGCAGCCAACACTGTGACCGGCGGCAGCGTTCACACCCCTTTGAGCCTAATGAATGCTGCAGTGAGTACTTTGAACTTTAATCTGTATACGCTTTATATGATAGATGTTCTGGGGTTAAGGGATCTAATCTTCTCTCTCCACTAACTCGTCACAAATGTTTATCATATTACTTGGTCAGCAGTGTAAGAAGTCCTCAGTTGTTATAATAGTCACTGTCAGTCAGTGGGCCCATATCACACTTACAGCATGTAGTGTAGGCTATTTGGCTGGATAGCTCTACAAGTTTTCACTCATTATATTTACCTGTTTGTGATTAAATAAATGTCAGAATGAAAATTAGCTGCGTACAGGGGTGGGAAGAGGGTAATGCCAAATGCAAACAGATGAGGACATGGGGACGGAGGGGTCCAAAGTAGGGCAATTTTTGCAGATGTTTTTTATAGACAACCCAGAGACAAACTAGAGCGCATGTCACAAATGTTGCTGTCCGCGTGGTAGACCTGTGCACATGCAGAAAAAAAATTAGAGGTAGCATTGGTTGACAACTCTGATGAACATGACCAAAAGGTCTAAAGATGATAACTGGAAATTTCTGGATTTTTGATATAGCTTGTTCGGTAGCAATCCTGGTTTTAATGGAAACTTTTTGTTTTTCTTTTTTACAGTTGGTGTGGACCATGCAAGCTGCTTGGACCACGTCTAGAATCTCTGATAGCTGGTAAAAATGGCCAAGTGATCCTGGCCAAAATTGATATAGACGAAAATACAGACCTCGCAGTAAACCATGGAGTAAGTGGTTTATCCTAGTAGCGCATAATTTATTTAGATTTTGATTTCATTTGATGGTCTGATGCTTAAAGTTCTGTTTTGAAAATTGACTTATTGTTAATACTGATGTTTTACTTAGGCTTTGAGAAAGCTTCGTTTTTGCTTTTTAAGAAAATGTTGATTAAATTATGCATATTACTGCGTTTACTGTAGGCTTTGAGCAAACTTAATTTGTGCTTTTTAAGAAAATATTGATTAAATCATGTATCTTACTACTGAAAACCTCTGCTTTTGGAGACTAGATTGAAATAATTTGAGGTGACAAAATTTGGGGTCTTGATTGGAATATGAGGTGCAAAATTGTTGGGTCAAGATATGGAATTGGCTCTACTGTAGTGTAATCTTTCGTTATGCACCATCTAAGGTCCTAAAAATGTTTATCTGTAAGTAGACAGTCAAGGTTTCTATCTCTGGAGATGCCCAGAATGGTTGAGAACAAAAACCTGGCCCACCCACCAAGATATGGCTAAGAAAATTTATGCTCCTTTACAATTTGTGTTACAGGTGGAGGCAGTGCCAACCGTCATTGGCATGAAAAATGGCAAGGTCATAGACAAGTTCGTAGGCTTGAAGGATGATGCAGACTTACAAAGTTTTGTGGAGAAGTTAATTGGTTAACGATTCGTCATTCAGTTGATGCTGACAGCAGAAAGATTAAAGTGTTTGCAGAGAAGAACTGGGATGAACAAGAGTTTGTCTAGGAAAAATTTGCTCCAGATTTCAGTTTTTGAACATTATGGTATACATGTCGTTGTTGTTTGTCAAATTCACACGTAATATGGAGGTTAAGCTGAGTGTTGATGAGACTTTGCAGGTCAGTAGACGACATTAGCATTTAGCGTAAGATGTATGAGAATTGTGTTTTAGCACGCATCTGTATAAGACAAATTTTGATTCATCCCAAACTGAATGCAGCTTTAGAAACTGACTTCGTTGCAGCATGACTTTGTTGCATAGCTTTGTAAGGAGGTTTTTTTTTTTTTGTAAAAACTGCACGGTTATATCACTGCAAGATGTTGATTATAAATCCAGACAAGTTTTCAGTTTTGCTTTCTCAAATGGTAATCATTTAAACAAAATTACACATTTCTGTGAAGCTAAAACTGATGAAGCATTTGAGAGCTCACTACAATAATTGGTAAAGTACTACAATGTTACTACATTTATTTAGTATATATATATATATATATACACATGTATGTGAATCTGAACATTGATGTAGTGCCTTTAAGAACCTCCAAATGCACTGTAACAAAGCAAATGGCTCTAAAAAGGTGCAAGTAAGGTATACAGAAAATGTTCATGGAGTTGTTTCTAGTGGAATGATATATTTTTCAGGGGGAGAACGAGAAAGGTCCTACGCATGAGAAGGCAAGATGCGCTTACATCGTTGTGCATTTATCGCATTATTATGGGCCCTGAAAACAGCCGTCTTCATATTAGGAAACAAAATGGATGGCCATGTTCAAATTTGTATAATGCGGCCAATTCACAGGCAAATTGATGCTTGTACATGATTTAATTTCGCCCTGTCTTCACAGATAGAAGCTAAAGGAAGCCTGGCCAAATTCGGGTAATGTGGCCACAAAATTCATAGGCAAGTTGTTGCTTGTACAAGCTTTAAAATCCCTGCTTGCATCTGCTGTTTAAAGTAAATTCTGGCAAAACAGTATAAAGAATGTGCTGCTTAGTGGTATATTATTCTACAAATGTAATCCTGGATGTTTTGCGTCTAGGTTCCTTAGGCTCCATTGGTGATCTGAATCCAGAATGGCTGTTTAGTTATCAAGTTATCATGCTAGTAACATCCTACGTGTGCAGCCTGGTAGTTGTGGGTTTAAGCCTGCCGACCAGACTACGACCAGACTACATGTAACGACACAGGACAAGTTGTTTGTGCGCGTTTGTCTGTTACCCAAATGCATAATTTAGTACTGGCATAAGCTAAGAAGGGAATGGCAAGTTCTATGATGCACTGACCCCACATCCAGGACCTTAGGATTCGTCCATTACCAGCCCAAAGGCCATAGAGCAGGAAATGAGCGCCTCCCCTACGTTGCACTAGGGACATGGAAGCTTTACTTTGCTTAGCATCCAAGCACACTGCTGCACCACTTTGATATATGACTGAACTGGTAGACCAATGCATTTAGTAGATCCACTGTATTTATTGAAAATACTTAATAAATTAAAGAAAAAAATGAAAATATTGAGATGTTACCACAAACTTAAAAGCTGCCATTTCCAGTTAAATGAATTTACTAATTATCATTTACACATTAATTTGCTGCTGAGTTCATGCACAAACTTATGAGTAAACTGTAAAAGTAATATTTTTAATAAGTATGCCATTATTTTCTGCTGCAATTCTTGAATTGGTACGTGGGTAACAGCCTTTAAAAAGTGTAAACAAAACTTACTGTGAAATTAGGAAACCTAACAAAAGACGAAACAGATATACATTCTTTCTGCGTTATTCTGGGCTCTTACCAGAAAATTAAGCACAACACTTCAATCCACCATAGCAAAGAATATAACAAGCATATATCCAACATTTTTACATGTGCATTACGCCTTTGGAAGCTTAATTAATTTAACAAGATCAAATTAGGAGATCAGAACTAACAAAAAATAACTTTAAGTGTTTGACACTTCGTGTTCATCGTTAACGTCCGCCTGTGTTGGTCCTACATGCTTGTTTGCCTAATATTTAAAAGTTACAGAAAAAGCAGTTAAGTTTGTATTTATATTCCAGTATGTGACCTTCACAAGATGCTGTGCGCACGGATCTAAATGGTGTGACTTGAGAGAACTCGAGATGCGCTGAACAGAACAGTATGAAAATTTTTCCAAGATGAAAGTGAGGTGCATGGTGAGCTCAGCTTAACTGAGGCCTAGGACTACCAGGTCCCCACGTACTGTAGAGCACTGCAACTGTTACGCATCTGGCCCAGGACAGGTGGAGAGTCACAACTGCTTAAATTGCTCATTCAGTGCCTGTTATTTGAAATGCCTTATAAATGATTGCAGTGTGTCCAGGACTGGTATTTTGTCGTGTACTGACAGACTAAGTTTCTCACATACGTCCGTAAATTGCTTTTCCATCTTTTAGTGCCTGGAATTTTGAAACACCTTTTGAAGGTGGTTTGCGGTGTTTCCTCATGTGAGTATGGAGACCGGTTTTCCACCTGAACTCGGCCCGGCAAAAGGAACAGACATGTGGCTTTTCCTTTGCGCAGTTGTGTAGTGCACCATCAGGAGAACTATAGTCATTATTTTCCAACACAGTCTCTTCAGGCCTGTCTTCGATGAGGACGCCGTAGTATGCCTCCTCAATCGTTTCGATGTTGTCAGCTATATCCGAACCGATTCTCTCATTAATAACTGCACCATCATCTTTAATACTGTCAAGTTCCATGTGACCAGCAGTCAGCTGCATATCGGAATTTAACAGATATCCACCACTATCTTGATTTTCGACTACAATTACTTGAGCCACATCGTTTGAGTCCTTTGAAAAATCATCGGCAAGGCAGTTCTCGAGTTCTTCTGGCATGTACGCCACTCCCAACACCGAGGGGTTCTGATCTTCCATGTTTATAACTTCTTCAGCAACACAGCTGGTCTCCGGCGCAAAACTTGCCTCGGGATCTGGCAAATCCTCAGCTGATGTAATAAGAATGTATTTCACAGCAGAACTGTCAGCACCGGTTGTGGGACACACTACTGGTAATTTTCCTTCTGGAAAGTCGTACATCTTCAGATCCTGTGGGACTATACTGTTCATTTTGAATAGGACAGTGCCATCTGAATTGACAAAAGAGCTGCTACCATCTAAAAAGACTTGGTTGGTGGTCAGGTGACTGTTAGGCAAGTTTCTCTTGCGTGCTTGTGTACTGAGTCGTTCAACCGAGCTTTCACTGTCCAGCTGCTTCACTTTCTCGTGGTACTTCATGTGTGCCACATAGCTGAAATCATACTGAAAAGTAACCATACATTTTTTGCAAGTAAATGCACCATTACTGCCCAATGAAATGTTCTGACACTTTTCAGACCTCACAACAGGAACCTTATTCGCAAAGTTTCTGCAGGCATCACCATTTGATATACTGATCTGCTTAGGTTCTGGAATAATCCGGTCTTGTGTTGACACACTAGTCTTCAGCTCTGATCCCTTGTCAAGAACAACATCAGGTTTTGACGACAGGAAGTTAAACACAACGTCTGCCTTTCGTATATAAACAGTTTTCTTAACATTTTTGGGAGCTTCAAGCTTATCGTCATGTAATGGAAAGTCAACTTTAAAATCAGGAGGTTTGTGTAAACCTTGTGCTTGGATGTCACCCCTACTTGTCTTGTTTACCAAGACTTTGGTATCCAATGTCTTGTTTAGCAAGACTTTAGTATGCATTGTCTTGTTTAGCTGCCTCTTCTCTTCATGCATCTTCATGTGCAAGCTGTAGCTAAAATCATACTTGAAAGCCCAGTTGCAAAGTGGACATTTGTAAGGCTTTTCATCATCTTGCCTTGCAACCATGCCTTCTGGGCCAGACTTCTGACAGCCGAAACACAGTTCTGGTGACGTTCCAATAGATTTACAGTCTTGACGGTTTGATCTGCATGCAACAGGTATCTCCAGCATGTGACTGTCCTGGTCTCGGATGTTGACGCTGTGAGCCTTCCACAGATGGACTTTGAGGGATGCCATGCTTCCAAATATGGCGCCGCAGCTCTTACACATTGAAGAATTCGTCTGATGCAGCAGCTCGTGCTTCTCAAGATTTTCCAGCCATGAAAAGGTAGCCGAACATACCTTGCAGCGGAACTTGTACTCGTCCAGGTGCATGGCACTGTGATGATCGTACAGGTCTCTCAACTGCTCAAACACAGCCCCACACACTTTGCATACCTGAGCCTTGCTGTTAGGTTCACAACCGATGCTGACGTGGAAGTTGTACTGCTGAAGTGTCTCAAAAACTTCACTGCATGAAGCACAAGCGAAGTCTGGTTTGTCATGGGTGGCTTCGTGAAGAACTAGGTCACGCTCTGAGACGAAGAGGAGTTTGCAGACGATACACCGATGTCTGAACCAAAGTCGCCGATCCACCATCATAGAGCAATTATGCAACCTATATTTGAAAATTACAATTACAATTAGGCAACCTGTAACATAAGCTACAACTGTGCTGATTATGGTAAATGTCCATTACAAAACAGTGCTGCAGAAAGCTAATTTGATTGGAGACTCAATCAGCATTAGTCACATCTATGAAAAGCGGCCACATTGGCATTTTATTCTTGATTATTATTATTATCGTTATTGTTACTATTACCACCATTATAATTTCTAATGCAATAACTTGAAAGCGATAAGAAATAAACCCCAAAACGTCAGAAACCAAGAACATAACAGAACGTAACATAAGATGAACTTCTCACATTCAAATCTTTAACCAATCAAAGGGAAATCTTAAATTCAAAGAAGTATTATTAATGCCCGTGTCGTTAAAGCTCACGAACACGTTCCAGAGCGGCGCTATATAAACGGATAATAACAGGCACCGATTCTTACCACAGCTAACTTAAATGACTTGAAGCCCTCGTAGTCCTCAATCTTCCAAAAAATAAATGTATCGTAATAAAACTGATATTGTGTCGCATCAATCCATCAAATATTTCACACAAAATGTCCAATACAGTAATATAAACCTATTGCTTATTCGATAATCTGTAAGCGATCGCAGATGGTCTCATTGATGCCCTGTGAAACGCCTAATGAATATTCATACTAAGATACGCCGCACCGATACCATAGGCAACATGAATATTAATATTCATGATGTCTATGTTCGCTACCTCTGATCAAAGATTTTACTGATGGCCGCCATAGAGCACCAAAGACGCAGTAATCTAAAAATATCGATGGATACCAAACAGCAAAGGAAAAAGCTCCGCCCAGTAATCTCTATTTATAGTATCCAGTGGTTCTGCCAATTTTGCGCGGGTTCCAGTAGTTCCTTCTTTTCCAAAAATCTTATTATGATTCTTCCTCTTCCCCTTATCTCTCTTCTATCTTCAGTTTCAAACACCATCCACTGTAGCCGTCCTTCTGTCTGACTGCCTGACTTCTGGATCTTGACCTGGAACCGAACCCTTGTGCCTAGCGATTTTGTTTTGACTGAGCGCCTATGAATAAACTTGTTCTCGCGACTTAGCTTTCGTTGGGCGCTGTATAAATCTCGAGATTACGATTACGATGTAGCTGGCCGCTTTTTGAAGGGAAACAAATTTGCGATTTGGACAGAACTTGGTCAAACAAAATGAACAAATAGTCGGCAAATGACCATCTGAAATAAAGAACAGGAAAACAACAGCAGAAGTGAAACAAAGGCAAATTTCAAACAAAAAATAAAATAAAGTTGACAGCCTTCATCTTCCTATCCATGAGCACAGACTCGAACAAGGTGAAGGTAAGAAATACGAATGAAGCTGGTGTGCGATAGACCGGAGACGTGATTTGAAAACGAGAGATGAGGGTCAAAGGTGAGGCAAATTCGTTTAGTTAAATTCGTGGTCAAGCAAAGTCTATGTTTAAAAGATTTATTAAGATAAAGTGTTAAATGGCGATCCTATCTTCGATCAACATCTTCAGGAAAGTATGTTGTTTTGCAAGGTACTTGCACGTCTTTGGGAAAAGTTCCTTCACACCGTCACAGCTTCTGCTCCCTCCATATGGATTCTAGAACTCTCCACCTATTCATTTTCGCAACTCTAAACTGAAAATTTAATTACCTTTTCCAGTCTGTTTATGGGTCTTAATGTTTTCTGCTACCCAGATTTTGAACTTTTTAAAGGGGCATTATTATTTTCAACAGTGTTGCTACGCGAAGAGTTATGTTTAAAAAACTGCTGCGCTGGCTTGTTATAGCCTAATTTTAGCTGCCAAGCTCTATTTTTAGCATGACTGTTGTGACGTAACGCATAAATAAACGTCATGCATAATAATCATAATCATAAACATAATCAGGATACGCGAAATTTGGACTGGTAGGCCTAATCACAATCTTAACGTTGAATTCGATGGCGGTTAGACCGCTATTTAAGAACTGGATTAAACACGTTGTAACCGATTTACCGGCTTTCGTGTTAAGCCTATTTAAACTGCTATCTAAGATTTAGTTAACGTTTGTAAAACGTGTAGAGTTCGTAGGGGCATACAGACCTGTTCTTGCATACAGACGCCGTAATAAATTCTATCCACAGAGGCTCCGTTCTTATACTGACTGGTTACAAGCCGGTCGGGATTAATGGACTGGCATTTATATGGCGCAGCTTTCTGTCATTTCGTCTCCAGGGGCTAGTAGACTGCAGGATGAATCCGGAGATGGACACGCAGTGGATGCTGCCAATAACTCCCCTGGACAACTACATCAAAAGATGCGACTCTTCCTTCACCAGCCCAGCAGTACGAAACGACCCACCACCTCGGCGGGGACTTCCGTCACCTCATCCATCTTTGAATTCGTAGAGGTGACCTACCGCGAACTCAGGTTGTCCGAAATTCTCTGCCTGTGTTTCTGCGGCGTCTGCTGCCCGCGAAGAACGGCCTCGACCCTGGCCTTCTGGCCTCCATGTCCTCCCACCTACCAGCTCTACTACGACGAAGACTCCTCGAAGACCCGGATCGTCCTCGAGGACACGGCGCTGTGTCCCTTCTCGATCGAGCAGCTTGAGGACGCCCATCGCCTCGAGGTCTTCACCGCTACGTCGACCGTCCATGGTAACTCCATCGTCTGCGTCCACCTTTCCTGCGGGGGCAACTCGAAGTACACGATACTCAAGAGCCACACGAACGCCGTGGACGTCGGCCAAGAGATCGACTTCGGAGTGATCGTCGGGATGGAGTGCCAGTGCAACTTCGTTGTCTATGACTACTCCGGGTACGGACAGAGTACGGGAAAGTACTCCGAGAGGAACATCTACGCCGACGCCTTGGCTGTCTTCCAGGAAATCCTTTCCAGGTACCGGCTGGAGCCGAGCGATGTCGTTCTGTGCGGACACAGCATTGGGACCGTTCCAACCGTTGACCTTGCTACGAAGTTCGACGTGGCCGGGGTCATACTCTGTTGTCCGCTGGCGTCCGCTCTGAGAACAGTCTTTCCATGCGTCAGCAAGACTTGGTTCTTCGACTCGTTCCCCAAGTAAGTCCTTTTCCTATTCTCCCGTTTTCTGTTGCTATGAATTCGATTATTCTCATGTGTGTATGTTCTGAGTTTTCTCTTGTTTTGTAAGTAGGTCTGTCAAATCAATTTCCATTTTTCGTTCATCTTTGAGGAGCAGTATGCATGTGTGTATTATGGGGGGCACGGTAGCCGACTGGTTAGAGCACTCAGCTTGTATGTAGGTCACGGTAGCCGGTTGGTTAGAGCGCTCGGCTTGTATGTAGGTCACGGTAGCCGATTGGTTAGAGCGCTCGGCTTGTATGTAGGTCACGATAGCCGATTGGTTAGAGCGCTTGGCTTGTATATAGGTCACGGTAGCCGATTGGTTAGAGCGCTCGGCTTGTATGTAGGTCACGGTAGCCGATTGGTTAGAGCGCTGGGCTTGTATGTAGGTCACGGTAGCCGATTGGTTAGAGCGCTTGGCTTGTATATAGGTCACGGTAGCCGATTGGTTGGGTGCTCGGCTTGTAACGTTGAGAGTAGGGTTTGAGCCCCCTCTGAGACGATAACTGGAACCCGACAGGGCTTTGCACCCAGACCCCCACTATAGGCCGGGGCCCCTCCAATGTTTACTACGGATCGACGCCAAGGATTCCTTGGGGAGAGTTAGGCCCGGTAATCGGGTCACGGTTTCTCCGTCAAAACTACTGGTTTGTTGTTATACGCTGCAGCATCGAGAAAGTCTCGAAGATCTCGTCTCCTCTGCTCGTTATACATGGGACGGAGGACAAGGTCATCCGGATCAAGGACGCTGTCGACATCTACCGGAGTTGTCCGACGTCAGTGACGCCTCTGTGGCTCGACGGAGCGGGGCACAACGATATCCAGTACCACATCCAGTTCCACCAACGTATCAGACAATTCATCGACATCGATCTACGCAAGACAAAAGCATAGCAGGCCTACTGTAATTATAGGCCTCACCTAGGCAACCACGTTCGTTGTATCCGTAATGGGCCCTTGGCTGACTGATCACTGTTGCTGCTAGTGATACAATCCCCTTCCGTCATGGGCCAATGAACGTTGATGGGGGGGGGGGGGGAGACTGTACAACGGTTAAAGTGTATAGTTAAATTCTGTCCCGGCACCGAAACTAACCAAGCCAGGGTCCCTGGCTCTCGCGGACTTAATTTGACAATGATATACATAAACTGATCTTTCTGACGCAGCAAAATTCCGAAGATTTACATTGTGTAAGTTTTCTTCGCGTTCGCAGCCATATTCAATAAAGACACGCGTGGAAAGTCAGTGTCTGATGAAGGGAGACACTACCTTGTCGCCAGAAAGCTGTTGAAAGCATTAAATGTCTGGCAGCTCTTCGACTCAGTTGTTGTCAATTGCACGGTTCGACAGTCTTGTATGTTTAACATTATCATTATCATCATCATCATCATCACCACCACCACCACCACCACCATCATCATCATTAATGAACTACTTTAAAAGACGTCACAATCCTTGATATGCGTACTTTTGAGCAGACATTTCTGTCGAGGGTGTAAGTCGAGCTGAGAATTAACTAAATAACTGATTTTCTCTTCTCTCTGGTTTGCATAAACGAGGCCAGCTGAAAATGTAATATATAAATGCACACATTTTTCTATAGCGGCCGAATGGCCTCGATCTGGCGCCTTTTTCAACGAATTTATCCGGTTTGATCCTTCACAACCGCTGCCCGTTTGAATGGGCGCCACACCATTTGAGGTCCTCAGGTCTGGAAGGGCTGCCTTCAATTTCCGCGATAGATGTCTTTTCGCGCTTCACTGCAGCCTTTTACAAATCGCCCTCAACCCCTGCATGACCCTTGGATCATTCTTGACCTGGAACCAAATCTGACCTTACCTGCACAGTGCCTATCGATTTTTGCTTTGACTGAGTGCTGGTGAATAAGCTTGTTCCTGCGACTTAGCTTTCTTAGGGCGCTGTATATGTCTTGAGATTGCAATTGCGATTAGGCTAAAATTAAAGTCTTTATCCTCTTCAAGGATGGAAGAGGCGGGAGCACTGCGGCCATGCCCCAGAAAGAAGGAGGAGGAGGATCATCATCATCATCAGCAGCAGCAGCAGCAGCAGCAGCAGCAGCAGAAGAAGAAGAAGAAGAAGATGATGATGATGATGATGATGATGATGATGATGATGATGATGACGACGACGACGATGATAATGATGATGATGATGATGATGATGATGATGATGATGATGATGATGATGATGATGATGATGATGATGATGATGATGATGATGATGATGAAGATGAAGATGATGATGAAGAGGAAGCACTGAGAATTTGTTGAGTAGCCAGTGCAATAAACCAAGGGCAGCTGTGCAAGAGCAGATGCTGTCCCCTCTAAACTCAAACGGGGGGGCATGACGCAAATGGCCTTCCCCTAGCACTGCTTCTTTCTCCTCTCCCGAACACTCCAAGCTTCTCCGGTTTGCAGGCCATATTCGCTAGGTGGCGACAGCATTCGCATGAACGACTGTCATTGGTCGTCACGCACAGACCAATGGCATGAAGCCTGCTTCCTAACCGACTGATTCCACAACTACATAGGAAGACCGCCTTCAGCATCATCAGCCTCTGAGCGTCCGTACTCGTAACAACACCGACTGCGCACCGCCAAATACGGATAACACCATCTGTGAAGCGAAAGCTAGACGGTCATTATCAACGAATCAGTCGTTGCTAATTAATTAATTAATTGTTACGGCTTCTGTTTGAAACATAGGCGAGGGTGCCGCCTTCTGCTATGTTGCGAAGTGTCGTTAAGCTCCTCGATTCGACTTTAATTCAGATATTCAGACAAAGAAGATCATTACAAGCCGATCAGAAAACGTTATCGGATTGAATTAGGCCATATACTCGAGACAGCATTTGAAGTGGATAGCTATATTAGGCTTCTGGAAGTTTATTTTACGGTAGGCCGATTACTGTGGTGATTTCGACCTGGCTTGGACTACGGATTATTAGTTTGACTACGATTTCACTTAAACCTAAAGCGACGATCGAGTGGTGCCACGTGCTTTATAAGAGCGGCGCTGTAGAAGTCATTAGTCATTAGGTTAGATTAGGATTGGCGCCTATGGTGTCTTAAAATGATGAAGCAGACGATGGGTTCGGAGGAGCAATTCCATGGCTTTAGAGAAGCGACTCTGCGACTTGGATGGAGATGCTGAGCTTGAGGAAGCTGTACGTTCTTACGTTACCAGAGTGCTTTATGTTGCGCCAGGATTACGTGATAACTTATGAACTTTAAATATTCCGACAAAGACGTGTAAGTAACGGCATATAGGCCTACGTCATATGTAGGCCTTTGTAGGTCTACTCTAGTATTTTTCATAGTCACGCAGACGGTATGACCTACACAAAGGACTAGGCCTACAGATCAAGTCGAGAGTTTAAAATAAAATAGTCCTAAAGGCCTACGCAGCCTAGATCTATTTTGGATTATCCTATAGTTGGATACTCTTCGCTGTTTGAGGAACTGCTGTTCATATGGATCAAGTAGGCTTAGTTAATTAATAGAAGCCTATAATTAGTCGGTCGGTTAATTTGCCTAACCGCGGATTGGTGTATATCAGCATCAAAGCAACTTTTCTGGATTTATCTAGCGGTCAGTCGAGTCGACAACAATGCAGGCGCCAGTTCTCAATTGGTTTCCAAAGTCACTGATGGAAATCTGGATTAGTTAGGTATACATTAATCACTGGATTAGTTAATTATTCGTCAGGTTATCTGTTAATTAACGCTTTGATCTTCGTTCGTTTATCTTGTGTCTATAGCCTGCACTTCAACGGATATAACATAGTCTTCTAGGATGGTAATTGACAAACACAGGCCTTCCAAGTGAATTTCAAGCCTTCCAAGTGAATTTCAAGCCTTCCAAGTGAATTTCAAGCCTTCCAAGTGAATTTAAAGCCTTTCAAGTGATTTATCTGTGAATTTCTTATTGAAATACAGCCCCTGAACGACCGTGTCGCAATATAAGCCTAGACGTACGCCTGGATATATGCAAGTCTAGCACGTTACGAAAATGCTTATCAATATGCATTCGGACAGAAAGACTTTTGTACTTTCACTTCTGAATTTCAAACAATAAATTCGAGGTGGATTGACCTCGTAACATTTCCATCTGTTGAAAGAACCTTCCAAGCGCCTCACTGGCCTGATGTCGATGGCAGTCAGTCTGTCGTCCAACGCAAGGATGACGACGATGATTGTGGTGGTGGTATTGGTGGTCGTGGTGGGTGTGGTTGGCGCCAATCTGACCGTGACCGGCGACAGGTGCCCGGACCAGTGCGCATGTCAGGAAACGTCAATTGACTGCAGCTATCGCGCACTGACTTGGGTTCCGGTCAACATTCCAGTGGAAACGGAGAGACTGTAAGTCGGCCTATACACGTGGATTCACATTAGTACTATATCGTATATGTTTAAATACGCATTAATACTGTATCGTATATGTGTGTGTGTGTGTGTGTGTGTGTGTGTGTGTGTGTGTGTGTGTGTGTGTGTGTGTGTGTGTGTGTGTGTGTGTGTGTGTGTGTGTGTCTAGGTACACATTAATACTGTATCATATATATACGCTTAGATACACATTAATACTGTATCACATATATAGATATATATCAAGTAAAGTAAAGTATCCCATATCTCACAAGTGAAACTTAGGGGAGGCGCGCATCTCCTTCTCTCGGCCCCTGAGCCGGCAATGGACGAATCCCGAGATCCTGGACACGGGGCCAGCGCATCGCAGGACTTGCCGTTTGCTTCCCAGCTTACGCCGCTACCAAATTATAAACAGTAAATATTATATATGCTTAGATGCACATTAATACTGCATCATATATGTATATATTAATTTTTAGGCCTATAGATATGTATAGTCTATATATAATCCCTTTTCAAAGATATATGGATCTATAGTGCCTATATACACATATGAATGTTTATATGTACATACATAATTTTATATTTAACACCAACAATTTAATGCAGTGTAAAGAAACAATTGCTGCGGAATAGTTAAAGAAGAAAGCTATTTCATAGGCGTCTCTTTCGAATGGGGATCGTGTCAAACTATTAACCCTCCTCCGCCTTCTGAATCTCCTCATTCTCTTCCTTATCCTCCACTTTCATCTCCTCATTCTACGTCTTATCCTCATTTTAGTTGTCATTCTTTCTCCCCCCGTTGTTCACCACCTCTATCTTCCCTTCCTACAGTCCTCCTCCTCTTCTTCTTCCTCCTCCTCCTCCTCTTCCTCTTCTTCCTCCTCCTCGTCATCGTCTTCCTCCTCTGCCTTCTTGTCCTTCTCGTCGTCGTCGTCCTTCTCCTTTACCTCATCGTCCTCCGACTCCTTCTCTACCTTCTCGTCCTCTTTCTTCTCCTCCTCTTCCTCCTCATCCTCTCCTTCTTCTGCTGATCTTCTCTGGCTTCTTCGAACTCCGCGTGTCTCAGGAGAACTCCCACGGAGTCCAGATCGAAAAGTGGGCGGCCGTTTCCGCAGGAGTGGCGATCCTATTCCCGCCCTACAGGCATTTTTTCTTCCTCCCCCTACTACACCCCGTGGTCTCTGACGGTCGCCTCAGGAGGTTCCTCGCCGTGGACGGAATAAAGTCGCCACCGGCCGGTGTGCCCGTGTACCATTCAACCTCCCTGGGACATGATGTATCCCTACTCCTTCCTTCAAATGGAGGCCTAAATGAAAACATCTGAACTTTTGAGAATATTACAGAATTACGTCAACAAGCAACCCTGAAGTATCGACTAGGTTCAGAGATGGATGGGTGGGTGGGCGGCCGGAGGGAAGGACGGACGGACGGATAGACAGACAGACAGATTACTAAATAGACAGACATGCAGACAGACAGAGAGACAGAGAGACAGTTAGATAGATAGATAGATAGATAGATAGATAGGTAGGTAGGTAGGTAGGGAGGTAGGTAGGGAGGTAGGTAGGTAGGGAGGTAGGTAGGGAGGTAGGTAGGGAGGTAGGTAGGGAGGTATGTAGGTAGAGAGAGAGTGAGTGAGTGAGCGAGTGAGCGAGCGAGCGAGTGAATGAGTGAGCGAGCGAGCGAGTGAGCGAGTGAGCGAACGAGTGAGTGAGAGAGAGAGAGTGAGAGAGAGAAGCAAAGCAAAACAGAGACAGACAAAGAAACACAGACAGACAGAGACGAAGGCACAGACACAGAGAGACGCAGATATATCGAAACACATGGCTCATATACATAAATACATACGTATACCGAGTGAAGACAGACAGACAGACAGGCAGACAGACAGACAGACAGACAGTCGGAATCGAAAAGAGATATAAGCCTTAGGATTGCGTATATACACAGCTGGACGTTTTGAGAGATAACATTGCGTGTGTATGATACAACAGGGTCTAAAAAGTATAACGACCCTTCGTCTGTTTCGTCTCTTCAATTCCACTCGAATCGGTTATTATTACAACTGCGGCGCCCCATACACACATCCGCTATAATTGGCAACCTCAGCTGCCAAAACACCATCGCGTCGGGCAATGAACATATTCATCTTCGCCGAAATCTCTGCTATTATCCTCCTAACATCTTAGGCGTATTCCGTAGAAGAGAGGTGGGGACACGCCCCCAAGGAGTTTAAAGGTTCCTCTGAAAACTTACGGCACTGCCCTTCTCTGATGTGCACCCCAGACTTTGACACTTGGATGCGCCATAAACACACACATATATACATACGTACATACGAAAATACCTACATACAAACTTCCATACATATACATGCATGCATGCATTCATACATCCATACATCCATTCATACATACATACATACATACAGACATACATATGTACATATATGTACACAAACATGCATACACAGACATATGCACAAACATATACATACATACATCCATCCATACATCCATCCATACATACATACATACATGCATACATAAATACATACATATATACATACATACATACATACATACAGTAATGCATACCTACATGCATGTATACATACATACATAAACACATGCACATACACATACATACATACATCTATACATATATACATACATGTATACATACATACATACATAAACACGTGCACATACACATACATACATACATACATCTATACATACATATATACGTACATACATACATACATCCACACACCAACTGAAGGTGATAATCTGAGACTTTTGGCCTGAAAATAAGAGAGAGGGAGAGAGATCATTTAGGCCCCTGCTTTTCACAAGTGAGCTTAAGCATCAATTAACTACTTAATATTGATAACTTAATTGTCTGCGAATGATTTTAAGTCCACTGCTAATAAATATGCTTTCAAATTCATAATCATGTATATATATATATATGAATCTGAATAAATAAATATATATATATATGGGCTGATGGGGCATGGACTTAAAATCCGTGAACCTAGGCATATATGTAGTTTATATAGATCAAGTATTTGTCATCATGATTTCGTCGCTCGTAATTTAATGTGACTATGAAAGTATGAAGAGACAATAAAACCAATGCAGATATGCATTGTCTTTTCTTGATGTATATACGTGTGTGTGTGTGTGCGTGTGTGTGTGTGTGTGTGTGTGTGTGTGTGTGTGTACACTTACATACACACGCGTATGCAGAGGCCTATATATTTAGTTTAGATAAGAGATGACGAAAGGAGGCAGAGGTGACAGAAGCGAAAACAGAAGTAGGGATAGAGAGAAAGAGAGAGAGAGAGAGAGAGAGAGAGAGATACAGAGATAGAGGAGGAAAGAGTCAGAGAGAGAGAGAGGAAGACACACACAGAGACAGACAGACAGATAGAGGGGCAAACGGGCGAGCGGGTGGACTGAGAATAGAGTAGTTAAAATGCAAAAAAACGCGAAGATTGCACACATGTAGGCTATGGTATATTCGGCAGGATAGCCTATAAATGTCCCCACGGGTATAATTTTTATCTTCAAACAATGGGCGAATGGCATAAACAAACACACTCTTAAACTGTGTTTAACACTTTAATTGCATATACATTCGCAGCCTTGCGGACGGACATAAAATCTCCGCTTGTTTATGTTGTAAGATTTCAAAAACATAATCCTCCAGTGAACAAGTTTCTGAAACTACGAGAAACGTTTCCTTCAATCCGCTGCGAGGTTTTGTTATAAGTTCGAGTTTCGGTTTGGAAGTCGCGGGGAAAAGTCAATAAACGAAGTTGAGAAGAGAAAGCGCCTGGAAAAATAAGACCTGCTATTATCGCAAAGAAAAGTCGTCGAAAGCTTTTTAAGAACATGTGTGCACAAGATGGGAAGACGGATTGAAGAGCCTGCTGCTGC
>OZ029927.1:17309164-17356664 GCA_964023275.1 Norana najaformis
CTTTTTAACAAGATGCCTCGACTTCAAAGACTGTGAGTAGGCTAATACATGATGATGATGATGATGATGTCGTTGTTGTTGTTGTTGATGATGATGATGATGACGATGACGACGACGATGATGATAATGATTAAGATGATGAGTTCTCTGCCCGAAGGCAGGTCCATTGACTAATGCCGCCCGGGTATGAGACGAGTGAGATGGTTTCCCGTTGCCTTCCTCACAGACAGTTGTGTGTGAGCAACTTGTCCAAGGTCGCTACGCAGTGTCTTGAAGCAGATTCGAACCCGCGACCCTCCGGTTACGAGGTACAGACCATACCACTACACCACCGCGCCCTCTGGATGGGAGGCTAATATACAAATTTGCAAAATTAAAACGGTCGCAGCATTAACGTCACTTTTTCATGCAGGCAGAATATAATTAATTTGCCTTCTTATGGGCTAATTATGGTAATTGTGGTATAATTCATTGTTACGAAGGTGACGTTAAAATAACATCGGCAGGTTGGCTATGGCACTCGGTAGCTGCGTTGGATGGTCGCAGTAGGAGTCTGTCTACTATTGCATAATTTATTTAATTACCGACTCTAGCTATTAGTGCGGCACGGTGGTCTATTGGTAACACGTTGGTCAACGATCATGCGGTTGCGGTTTCGACTCCGTGTGACGCCCTGGGCAAGTTGTTTGCCCATACCGTGCCTCTGTCACCATGCAGTATTATTTGGTACCGGCGTAAGCTGGGAATAAAAGGCAAGTCCTGTGATGTATTGGCCCCGTGTCCAGGACCTTGGGCTTCGTCAACTGCCGGCTAAGAAAAGGAGATGATGATGATGCTGAAGATGACGATGACGACGATGATGATGATGATTGCATTCAACATACACGAATTAGGCCTATTACGGGCAGGGTAGTGATTCTGGACAAGCCCACACGCGGACCTAAAGCGCGCTTGCTTCGCGCACTAGCGTCGGCAGAGGGGGGCAGAGGGTCGTGGCTCCACTGGAAAAGTGGCAAAGCCAGGAATGCTACTAGCCTCCAAATTATTTCCATTAAAGGTAAAACTTTTGGTCCTTAATTTTTTTGGATACAAATTTGGGAGGTCTAGGAAAAGGAGCGAAAAAATAAGTCATCCTTAAAGAGCTTGATCAGTAAACAAATTTCCAGTAGGAGCGCTGGCCCTAAACCTTGACGTTTAAAACAAAAAGTGGTAAATTTTTGAGATTTAAAGGGCAGTCGTGCTCGAAACCGTCTTTCAAAGCTGGATCAGCTCAACAAATTCACCTATGCCCCCTCATTTTCAAAACCCTGCCAACGCCCTTGGCTTTGCGTTACCCTAGCCACTCGACTCTCTTTATATATATATATATATATATATATATATATATATATATATATATATATATATATATATATATATATATATATATATATATATATATATATATATATATATATATATATATATATATATATATATATATATATATATATATATATATATATATATATATATATATATATATATATATATATATATATATATATATATATATATATATATATATATATATATATATATATATATATATATATATATATATATATATATATATAATCGCTCCCTTTATATAAAGTAAATTATATATCCAAGCATATATAGACTATTTATGCATAGAATAATAGAATACTTCGGATAAATATTATATGGACGTCACATTCAAACTCTTATGTCCTCTCCTTGCCTGTGTCGACGAGTCTGTATAGAGAGATGGCGAACACTTCATAGATCAGCGTTAAAGCTAGCATTTTTCGGCGTCGTCTAATGGTGCGCCATCAGGAGCGATGAATACTCCATTCATCAGCGCCCTCTATGCGATCAGATGTAATTTACGCAGCGAAGACTACAGATAATTCTGATGGATGCATCATCTCGTCTCTTCTTGAACACCTATCTGTCTGTATAATAATAGTCTTATACGCGTGCGTGTGTGGTCCGGCGCATGCATGTGATGATGAACCCCAGCGCTATCTGGCGAATAATATGAGTATAATAAAGGTTCTTTAGAGCTTTTAAGTGCTCAAAATCGACGCAGTTTTTTGACAATACGTTTTTATATCCCGTAGCTAACGAGGAGCAGCAGGAAATTTTCCGCAGAACGTACATTTTGACGAACTATTCGGGAGTTTAAATTCACGCCAGATTATAAAGATATTTCAAAACTTCAGTTGAAGGACTCTGCATTTGCTACGCAGGCCACAATTGTAGCTTCGGGTAGTTTTAGACATTTTACGGCATAGACCTGCACGATTTTATGATCATTCAACGCAGTACATATGACTGGGCATAATTTTATTATGCTAGAATTACTTAATTTTATTGAGCAGTGAAAAATATAAAACATTCTGAAAACAGACAAACAGGCAGACAGACAAACAGACAGTTAGGCAAGCAGACAGTCATACAGACAGAGAGACGCACAGATAGACACAGACAGACACACACAGACAGACATACACAGACACACCCACGCAGACACACACAGACAGACACACACAGACACACATACAGACATACAGACGGACCCACAGACTGATACACAGACAGACACACACAGACAGACACACAGACGGACGAACCTAAGACAGACATACGCGAGACGTAACATGTCCGGCGGCCTATAATACCCTGGCGTTGATACAAGAGGCTTGGGGTAACCGACTAGTGCCTCATAATGCTTCTACTTACAGTGACACCTAATCAATTAACCTGACGGGCATCAGGTTGCTGCGCAGCCAGGGAGGGCGGGTAAGAGGGCAGGGACAGTCTTTTCCAGTTCCAGGCTCTGCCTTAATGGAAGAAGCGGAGGAAAAGAGAATTCAATCCATCCAGCAGTCAAGTGTCAGTCTTCGTCTGGCTGCGTTTCGAGAGGCTCACAGAATTATCAATGACGGTGCGGTTTCTATCGGCGTAAAACTTTCTCACTGACCTGGCAATCACTGAAGCTCTTGTGTGGCTATCGTCCATTTCTTCCTGTCTTACCCATGTCTGCCTGTCTGCCAATGTCTGCCTGGCTCCCATTTACTTAGTCTTCTTCCGTTTTCAATTCCTCCCACCCTGGCTTCATGCCTCTCTGACTCCTGTTGTAGGCCTACCCTGCCTACCTGCCTTCTGCTCTGCCTCCCCTCTGTATCCTTTTTATCCTGCCTTCGCATCGGTCTCTCTGTCTGCTCGCCTGTCTGCGCTGTCTCTCTCTTTAACTGCCTGCCCTCTTCTTGTTTTCTTTCTTGGCTCCATCTCTCTCTGTCTCTATGTCTCTCTCTGTCTCTCTGTCTCTCTCTGTCTCTCTCTGTCTCTCTGTCTCTCTGTCTCTCTGTCTCTCTGTCTGTCTGTCTGTCTCTCTCTCTCTCTCTCTCTTTCTCTCTCTCTCTCTCTCTCCCCACCAACTGGCCTTCATGGATCGTCCAGAGTCGTACTGACCCTCGTAACAATGACGCTTTTAGCGGTTCTTCCCCTCTCGCGCCCCTCTTGGTTATATGTCGGCGCCCCTCAGACCAGACCCGTTCATGGTGGACTGCCAGAATGTGGCGCCATTCTGGAAATGCTTTCGCCCCTCCACGCAAGCAATCCTGGAGCCGCCACTGCCTTGTAGTCATCTGTTTCTTTGGAATCACTTGTCTGCAATTTCTCGGACAATCAGACTATCTATTCATTGACGCCATTGAGTGCTCGCATATGAGCTGCTGCCCGTCTCGTATACCCTTTAACTAACATTTACCAAAAATCGTAACAATCCTAATGTCGAGATTACTACAGCGCTCAACGAAAGCTAAGTCTTATTCACAGGCGCTCAGTCAAAACAAAATCGGTAGGCAAAGGGTTCGGTTCCAGGTCAAGATTCAGGAGTCAGGCAGTCAGACAGTCCGACGGCTACGGTGGATGGTGTTTGAAGTTGAAGCGAGAAGAGGGATAAGGGGAAGAGGAAGAATTAGGATAAGACTTTTTTTAAAGTAATGTTTTCAGTTTTGAGTGAAAGACCAGTGCAGAAATTACAAGAGGTGAAGTACTGGTGAGTTCGTATGATGGATCAGATAATTGTCGTAATTCTGGCGGAAGTTTATTCCAGAGGGGTGAAGCAGAGAATATGAGAATATGGCGCAATTTAACTATATGCACCGCGACCTAACGTATTTTGGCGCCCATTCGCATGGTAGTGGTGGGGGTTAACCTAGACTAGAGCTCGCCCTAAATAATTTGGACTTCTATCGTGCCACGTATTGAGCCACCCCAGTATTTTTATGCATTAGCCCCATAAGCAAGTTGGATACCGTCTATGACTTTCCTGCACTTAGTTGTATGTGAACCAAATAATCCCATATAGGCCCAGATATTACTTTAAATTATTAACTTCTAATGCACCGATGTCTAATGCACAAGGCATCATATAGGAATGGAAGGGACTCTACATGTAATTAAACCCAAAAGCATTTAGATAGGCCTAAGTATGCGCCACTAGCAATGGTAGTAATATCTCACTCGATATGATCGTTGAAACCTTAGATCGAGGCCACACGGCTGAGCTGTCAAGAAACGAGTATACAGGGCCTATCTATGCTGCAGTCACACTGAACACAGAACTTAGATGCCTTGTTGATGCTCTCGGGGCATAAAAATGGCGAAGTTTCGTTTCCTGAAACCTAACGCTGTACGTAATCTTTTGACAGATCTATGATTTGGGTGGTTAATGTAGTGCGCAGTTAAGACGCCGAACGCTGTGGGGAGTATGTTATTCGTGATGCCTTTTACATAATCGCAATCGAAAGAAAAGAAAGGCAGTCCTTTCAGCTGACCCAAAAAGGCAGCCATGGATGTGCAGTATTATCGACTTCAGTGTTTAGCCTCGACCCTGTAAAGGCGTTTTGTAAGCCGTCTCCCGCTCCGCTTGATCTTCCCACCGACAGTAACTGTGTGCACGCATTTATAGCTGAGTTCTCAATGGGGCGGAAGTAGAGGAAAAATCTCGAAACAGCTATCGGCCCTGGCTGGAATTTGAACCGCTGACCTGATGTGCTGACGTTCGTGTACCACTACCTGGTGCCAGGTACTGTGTGAAATAAATGCCACGTATAAACGACCAGCATTATGATAGGCCCATTATTGTTCTTCCTGAAGGTGCAATGTATAGTTATGTATATGTATGTATATATGTATACGTGCATAATTATATAATATAACACATTTAATAAGCCGGCTATTAAATGTAAAATTTGTGATTGAGCGTGCCTGCGTGCGTGCGTGTGTAGCACCTTTTACATTCATAGTATGTATATATACTAAGAATGTAAACTGGATATAAATGGTTTAGTGTGTTATGTATATGTGTATTTATATGCATGCCAAACTGGATCTTATTCCAAAACTGCAGGCATTCCTAAGCAGACACATATATTGTATTCGGTCATGCAATTGAAGCATTTGATTCTTCAAACCAACAGTTGACACTATAATACTGAAAATGAGCAGGGACGAGACCATATGGTCACTATAGAAAAACATGTACATTTACATGTAAATTTACATTTACAATGCTTGATGTGGACAACAAACAATGCATGACAATTAAAAACAAGAAAATTTTTAAAATTTAAAAAAAATTTACATAGATCTTCTTACGTTTGGAGTAAATTCTTGTCAAATGTAAAATAATTTGGGCCTGAAAAATGTAGGATTTAATAAGCACTGGCACATTACTTTGTTCTGTTGATGCCATGTCTAGATTAGTCTCTACCTTACTGATTCAACCTTGATTTTATCCTCTTGATTACTGTGTTTTTGGGGCATGGAAAACATGTAACGCCTGCAAATTTTATTACGCGCTGTATAGTTGTAATTACAAATTTGTGTAGCGCCACTATATGAGAACACTTCAGAGATGGTGTCTGACCAGTTTCTGTAAATCTCAAAACTTTGTATTCCCTGAAGACCGTTACTGTAAGGGAAACCATTTCATTCATCTGTTGCATTGCCTTACACATAAACTTTATTTCTTCCAGTGATCTGAGTTACAATTTCCTTCGAATAATTGGCCGCAAGACTTTTAAAGGGTCTCCTCTGCTAAAAAACTTGTAAGTACCCATTTACTGTCGTTTACTATAGAAGGAACTGAAGACACTATCAGTCGGAAATTGGCTGCTAACAGAATTTCAGAGGCACTTGAGCAACCAAATCTGGCATCAGAAGAGCTGATTCTCATTTGTACGCAGTTGAAAGGAACCGTCAAGAGGGACATTGTTTAGAAAGTGCTTATGACTGTGTAAATACCTTTTGCGTTGAAGTAATCTGTAATTGACTGAACAGTGGATGCCGCGCAATGCAGCAAAAGAGTGGAGAATTGCTTCTTTTAAAAGAGAGGGTGCGGAATGAGGTTCTACAGATGATAATGACGGCTCATTGTGGGAAATGATTTCTGTTATGCCGTGATGTAGGGCCTTAACTTATCAATCGTTTCTTTGGTTGATTTCTCTTATTGCTGCATACTGCTCATTGTAGGCAGTTGGATAACAACCAAATAACATGTATTAATGACCTGACTCTTCAAAATCTCAGAGAAATGGAGATACTGTAAGTAGTCAATACTTTTGGAGTTCATTTCAGTTTATCTTAACGTACTTTATAAGTACGTAAAAGTATGTAAAGTATGTAAATATCCAGAGAGTGAGAGGCAGGCAGACAGACAGACATACAGGCAGAGAGGAGGGAAAGGGAAGAGAGAACCACAAGTGTTATGACTTCTGCATTTCTTAGCGTTAAAATGTTTCTGCTCAATAACCAAATGAAATATATCACATTTTTGGTGTCCTGAGTAGAATGTTTATGTTGCCAAACCAATTTGTGATGCCTGTCCTTCAAACTTATTGGCAAACCCAACATGTCTGGCAATTAGAATTTGCAAAGAACGGTTATTTAGGTTCGGCTAATGATTATTAGCAGAATATCTTTAAATCACTCCTTCGGAAGGCGGGCCTAGGCGTTATGTAAATACAATTAAAACGGGCAGTGGTGGTGAAGGTTTGTATCCAGATAATTGATTGAAAAATGTGCAGGGTCAAAGCCATATATCCAGTTGATTGGAAAAAGTGCAGGGTCAAAGCCATATATCCAGTTGATTGGAAAAAGTGCAGGGTCAAAGCCATATATCAAGTTAATTAATTGAAAAATGTGCAGTGTCACAGCCATATATGGTTGCTATAGAAAAACATGTACATTTACATTTACACAGATACTATAAATACCTAGAGGTTGAATGATTCTATTCTGTATGGCTGGAAAAGGTTGAGAAAGCTGGCATTGTAGCTGAGACCAAGAATTCGTACTAGCCAATGAGACTGGTTACTCAGAGTAGTGCATTGTGTGCTGGTTCCTTATCAAGACCGTGTTGGTGATAGAGCCCTGGCTCCACCGTGCTACGGTCACTGAGCCAAGTTTCCAAGTGCTACTGGAAATTTATTGCCGTTGTATCCTTTAGCTTTGTTTATAGCCTTTTCCATATCAACACCCCGAATATCACTTTCTACTTTCGCTATGCGGGCAGGCTGAATAGTTTTTCAGCATTCAGGAAACGGGGATGTTGTATTACGGATCATCGTATATCAACTCAGAACCGTTTTGCTGATGGCTTGATATTTACTCCTTCACTTCTAATGTCAGGAGTATGATGTTTTCAGCCAACACTCTCAACTCGGCTTAGAAATTGGTGTCTTTACTTAAAGTTATTTATGACTTTCTGGGCAATTCAGCTGAGACTGGACACAGACTGATTACTTCAGGCTTGATGCTAGACCTTGTTTACTTGCCTTGAACTTTGAACTGTGCCGGAATCATTGACCTTGCCTTGAAGTTCTGTTTGACTTTATTGCATTGTAATCTCAGAATTTCTACAGTGACCACCTCCTCCTCCTCCTCCTCCTCCTCCTCCTCCTCCTCCTCCTCCTCCTCCTCCTCCTCCTCCTCCTCCTCCTCCTCCTCCTCCTCCTCCTTCTCCTCTACTACTACTACAACAACAACTACTACTACTACTACTGTTAATAATAGTAATGTTATTATATTTTAGAACTCTCAACAAGAACAATTTAACAACAATCCCCAAAGATCTCTTTAACAATATGCCAAAGTTAAGAATAATGTAAGTAGAGTGTTCATTGATCCTGATTTATTATAAATGATTTATTGTTTAATTGATGGACTGATGTAATTAGTTTATTTGCCCTTGAGCCACCGAGATGCATGACAAAGCTTAAACCAACTTCCATGGGGGCAAACAAAAATGTGTGATTGCCTTTTTGCTTATCTTATCTTACCTATTTCTACGTTAAACTGTGGATACTGGTTGATGTGGTAATCATTAACTTCTCTGCCGTGCAAAAGGCATCTTAATGGTGCTATATAATGTCAGATACTTTTATTACATTACACCTGTGTCACAGGATGGGTGTTTTAAAGGTGCTGTATAATATCCAGTGTTTACATTACTGTACATTATATCTATGTCATATGAGCCACATTGTAAAGGTGCTATATAATGTCAAATACTTACATTACATCTCTGTCATAGGAAAGATGTTTCAAAGGTGCTGTATAATGTCAAGTGTTTGCATTACTGAACATTATATCAACGTGTATGTCATATGAGAGTCATTTTAAAGGTGCTATATAATGTCAAATACTTACATTACTTCTCTGTCATAGGAAAGGCATTTTAAAGGTGCTTCATAAACGTCTATTTACATTACATTATATTTACGTTATCCTGCATGGCCTGCTTACTGAGTTGCTTTCTTTTCTTCTGTTCTAGGCGAATTGGTGATAACCAGCTAACATGTGATTGCAATTTGGTTTGGCTTTCAAAATGGCTTCGTCAGAACCCAGCGTTAGGACTGTTCACTCGATGTGCCTCGCCGTCACGATTCCGAAACACCGAACTGACCGAACTGGAGGATTCTGACCTAATCTGTGACAGTAATTACAACCCTACTCTGTTTGACTAATGTTTACAAAGTATTTATCTTGTCTGTGTGCTCAGTAATGCAAGATGTTACTCATGAATTTGTCACAAACTTGAGAGTGTGGTGATGCCATTGTTTGGTTGTACTGATAGGTGAGTAATATGCTTTTGGTACCAAAGTCTGTGGAGAAATGTTAGTCATGTTTCTCGATTTGTTGCTTTAGAGTGGTGCAAAAACAAATTAAATTTATTAGCATGATTTGGGAGTGCATTGCTGTGTGGGGAATTCTAGCTAGGTCCTTTCTTGGAAGGGGTTAAGTAAACTGGACTTGAATGTAAGCTTGGGTTTCAGCATGTCATTGATTTCCATGCTGAGGCTTAGTACATGCAGAAGGTTGGGGGTTTAAATACCCTGATAGGATGGAATGGCAATTTCAGATTTCTGCTCCGGCAGCGACCTTTAGTGAACTGGCTGTAGAGTGATCATAAACTGGAAATGGGAGAATCATACAGCCTACCCTGACAAACCTTGGCTGAGAAAATGAAGACAGTTACACTTTGTACCTGCCAGGTGGGCTAGCTTAAAAAGGGTTGATCTTTTTTATTGTGGTATTTGGATAGGGGTTCGACTGCGTGTAACAACCCTGGGCAAGTTTTTTGTCCACACCGTGCCTCTGTACTGGCCCCGTGTCCAGGACCTTGGGATTCGTCCAGTGCCTGCTCAAGGGCCTAAGGAAAAGGAAATGAGGCCTCCACTACATCTCACTTGTGGGATATGGGATGCTTTATTTATTTTTAGCATTTCCTTTGCAGACCATCTCCCAAAGTCAACGATGTGACATCCTGAAGGATGTAGTTATTTTTCTGTTTTCTGTTCATTGATTTAATTTACAGGAAAGTCTGTGACTCTGAGCTGCTCGATACAGCAGTCGTGCCCAGACAATTGTGTCTGCACTGACACCGTAGTTGACTGCCGGGATCGTGGGCTGACCGAGCTACCCTCCAATTTTCCAGAAGCTGTCACGGAAATGTAACTATGCGGCTTCAATGAAATTTCCTAATGTTGTTGCAATGTTATAGCAGTTATTCTGTTTTTGTTCAAAAATTCTGTCTGTAACAGTGTGTAACATTGTTTGTCATTGCAGAAATGCTTTTGGGTTTATTCTTGAAATTGCGCATGGTGATGTAGTGCTTACAAGTCTTGACTTTGATTGGCGCTCATTTACAGTTGCTGGTCCCTCCATCTGGAACTCTCTACCTTGACCTTGAAAATAGCATGGAACTGACCTTAAATGGCGTGGCACCCATGCGCATGGGCAGCGGTGGTGAAGGATCTCACATGATCAGTTCATTTAAAAATGAGCTTGGTCTTCCAGTCTATGGTTGATTCTTTTTGCTGGCCAGCATTATTGTGCAATTGTGAACTTTGTAGGGGGGTGTTATCAAATTCAGTGATAATGTAATGCATTTTGTTGTATAATGTAATAAACAGAATTCATTAAAGCTATTTCTGAGATGCTTTACTGAGTTTATTGTCAACATGACTGTTGAAGAGTTGAAGAAGATACTGAGTTTTAAAATGTTTCCTTACACTCAAGGGTCTCAGAAGCTGCACTGCATAATCCTGCATAATCGACTGTACTTCTATTATCATCTCGCTGTTTTATTTGTCTTATTATTCAATTAATATTTAATTGAGTTTAACGCAATTAATCACCTCATTAGCTATTCACATTAGGATAGACTTAAGGTTGAGGATTCCTATCATACTAAAGTGAAGAATTTATTTAAGCTGTGCTCGGATTAAGCTGTTTGTGCTTCAGGCATTTGGTGCATTTGGACTTTCACTTGACTGGTCAGTTTTTGGTTACACTCGATAATTTGCAATACAATGAGTTGTGCGGTATTTGGAAGCTATCATCCATAAGTTGGCGGTTCACTAAATAGCATTTGTAATCTGGTCAGCTCATACATTTTCAACTGTTTCAGTCGGCTGGAACAAAACCAGATCACTGAAATCCGATCGAGGGCGTTTGCCGAACTCAGAAAGCTTCGCAGAATGTAAGTGCTTGATATCACGTTTGAGTTATCATTCAGTTCCGTTTATTCCTTGTGGTTGTCATGTCGGTGTAATGTATCCTGCTGCGTCGAACAATTGTTCTCTTCGCATTACTGTAAAAGCAGCAATGAAAATGTGCGTGCTGGTCTGTATGATTAAAGATTTGTGATTAAATCTTTATGCGGTTCGTGATTTTGATAAGAAAATCAATAGCTGAAAGAGTTTGTCTCAGAGTTGATAATTATATTGTCAGTATATTTAGACTGTTGTTGTGTTTGGTATATTTGTAGAGACCTGAGTAATAATCGTATCATCCGGATAGCATCTGATGCATTCGAAGGATTGCGGTCTCTTACTTCGCTGTAAGTTTCTACTCGATGTTGGTGTTTGTTCCTATGTCTGGATCGTTTGATTGCTTCCTGTGTCTCAGTTACAAGTTCCATGAAAGCCGCCAGTTGTTGATTTTGTTTCTTGTGTTTCTGCCTGTCCTTTTCGTTCTGTGTATCTCTTTTTGTGTATCACGGGCAGTGTGTATCTTTTTCAACATCTCTTTGTGTATCTCTTTTTGTGTATCATGGGCAGTGTGTATCTTTTTCAACATCTCTTTGTGTAGCTCTTTTTCATGTAACTTTTTGTATATCTTTTCTGTGTGTCTCTGTCGGCATGTCTCTTTTTGTATACCTTTACTTATTTTTCTCAGCAAATCGAAATACAAAATCTGTGGGGCAGTGTTTCATTGAGAGCTGTAATACGAATATAAATGTAAATGTATATGCTTTTCTATTACAACCATATGATGATCTGTTATATAGACTATCTTGCCAGTTAGCAGGACAAAATATTTAACTATAAATGCAAAACAAAAAACTGGATCGAACTGAAAACCAAATGCTTTGTGCAAACATTTGCAGAGAAGTTACTAATGCTACATATTTGCACTGCATTGCAATTCTCAGTTCTTAATGCCTCATTCTTTTATGAGGAATTTTATGTTCGAAATAGTGTTCTAATAAGTTTGAATAACAATAATCGATATTTTCTTGTAGCGTGCTGTATGGCAACCAGATTTCTGACCTGCCATCTGGTGTCTTCAGCGGACTCAACTTGTTGCAACTTCTGTAAGACATTCTTAAAGTATATGTTGCAAGACCGCCATAAAATAATTGACTTGCTTAACTTAAGAATTCATGGTTGCAGGTTAGTCTAATGGTCAATGTGCTGAACTCTAAATCGAGAAGTTGGGGTTCAAATCCCCAAAAGGGCAAAAATTTGTGTGAGATTTCTGCTCTACTTGCACCCATAGCAAACTCTTCTGTAACATGAGTACATTGACTGTACACTGTCGTTAGGGGAATTGGGCATCGAGGGAGAGGACTGGTCATCCACTCCTCATCTGCTGAGGTGAAAAGTCACTTCATACCCGTGGCTACTTCTCGGGCCAACTTAAGGGACTGCTCTTCATGTTCTTGTTCTTCTTTCCCTCTTGCTGCTGCTCCTGCTCCTGCTCCTCCTCTTTCTCCTCCTCCTCTTCTAACGTAAGAATTCTATTTTTGTAAATCAATTGACTTTTTTAATATTCCAAATTATTTAAGTTAGATTTAAACAAACCTTTGGTACTAGCCGGTAATTGCTTTCTTTGGGAGCCATAGAAATCTTGAACATACTGTTACGATTAATGGCAGTCAAACCAGCTGACCAGCCTGGTATATACACCCTAGAGCCTAGCATAATGCCCTACTATAAACTGAACATGATCGATAGCTTCCTACTTAGGATACCATCAGTCCTGTTTGGTTTAGAATTTCCTTCTGACCTCCCAGATCTCCACTTGAGAAGTCATGAGTGGACTGCCCTTTGGGTTCAAAGAGACCAGCTGTTGGTACCCCATGTATTATATGATAAGAGCCCTGAAGGTGATATCAGATTACATTTATTAGATTCTCCCTGAAATTGGGTAAAAGGCTACAGAAGGAGATTGGGTTAAGGTAAATCATAATCATAAGCGTGAGATTTCTACAGTGCCCAAAGAAGGCTAAGTCAGCTTATTCACAGGCGCTCAGTCAAAGCAAAATCGATAGGCAAGAAGGGTCAGATTTGGTTCGAGGTCAAGATCCAAGAGTCAGGCAGGCGGACAGTCAGACGGCTATGGTGGATGGTGCTGGGAACCGGAGTGGAAAGAGAGATAAGGAAAAGAGGAGTAATCAGGATAGGAGTTGTGGAAGAGGAGTGTTTTAGTTTTGAGTGAAAGACCTTTGCAGAAATTGCAAGGGGTGAAGGGGTGTGTCATCATCCAGATTTACTCGTGCAGCCCCACTGATTTTCGCTGGAAGAGCCATGCACAGCCTTATTTGAACCTGAGCGAGGATGGTATGGTTTAGCTTGGTGGTAGGTGGGTAGTATTTATGGGGCTGCTAAAGAATCTGGAGCTCATAAAAGACGCCATCTTCTGACTGCCATTTATTATGAAATGCCAGTCACGGACCCAACTGATAGAGTCTGGTATCAATATTCTGTTACAAGTTTCTGCAGCTCATCGAAATTCTTGTGTAGCTGTTTGATTGATATATCAATTGAGTACGCTGTGCCTATGCGCTTCACCATTTGATCCAATGGCTGGCCACCAGTTCTTAGCAAATAAACTAAGAGGTCTTAAAAGTTTGGCATATTAAGATTTGAGAAGACTACAGCAAGAGAGGGAAGACATCCCTAAGAATCAGGTCTCGTGGTAGGAGGAGATTCCAGGATAGAGTTACTGTTCACAACACGAAGCAGGCGGCAGAGATGTCTGGTGATGGACGGGTGGATCAGATAAGTGTCATATCATGTTGTACCGGTTCTGCAGGAATTGAGCATCTTTGATACGAGAATCTTTGGATGTGTTCCATATCTGCACCGCATATGCTTTGAGCATGCTACACGTATACGCTGAGCAGTTTAAATGCTCTCAGCTTGTGTTCCACTATCCCTTCTTTCTCTTGTCTTCTGGCAACCGGACTTGGTTCTTGACTTGGCATCTTTGGACAACCCCACTGACTTGATGCAGCACTTATAAATAAGCTGGTGCCCTGTGCTTAGCTTATAAGTAGTGCTTTAGAAATTTCAAGTCTACGATTGTGATTCCTCAATAAACAGTTAGAACATAACTGAGCAGCATGAAACTAATCTTTCAGTCTGCCTGTGGATTCAATAAGTTGCCTCAGACTGTGGCTGCTTTTTTGAGTGTTGATCCACAGACTAAGTGGAGTGGAGGCCATTCACTGTTGTAATGTTTCGCATAAGAGTTTCAACCTTTTGGGCATGTTCCTCTTAAACTGAACAGTGCTTCTTGTTTTGGCTGCTTTTACCTTCTGGGTATATTAGACTTTTACACAAGACGTCCTGGAAAGGGGAGGCAAATGATAATATTGAAGAATTGTAATATTAAAGATAATAATAATAGCAATTACAATAATAATAATATTTATTATTATTATTATTAATCGTTAACATTGTAATAACTTTTAAGCTAATGTTTTTGTCATGATGTTCATCATAATCATGCTTATCATTTTCTGCTCAGTGTTTATATGGTGTTTGAAATGTGGTAACAGGTTGTTGAATGCCAATCGAATTAGCTGCGTTCGAATCGACACCTTCTTGGACCTCCACAATCTCAATTTACTGTACGTTAATTGAACTGTTGGTGAAGTGATTCACATTACTATAAGCTGATTTTATCTTTAGTAGTCTTGGCAATTTCTAAAGACATCAGTTCAGTATCTTCTGCCAAAGAAGCTCCTTTTATTTGCTTTCCTCAAGTTGGGTTTTTAAGGGTAATCGTAGTCAAAGATTTATAAACTGCCACTTCAGGGTATACTTACCGGAGGCGCTCCCGGCCTGACGACCCAGAAACACTGGAGAACAAGTAGGTCTTCAAGCGCTTGCGGAAGAAAGGGGAGAAACGGGGAGAAGTTCATGCCGCAGGTCACCAGGCAGGCAGTTCCAAAATCTGGGGCCAGCCACAGCGAAACCTATGCTTTGAGCGTGGCTGTTCGCGCCAATGGGACAGTGGTAGGAACAAGTGGTATACAATTATCTGATTCTTCATACGAAATCACCAACACTTCACCCCTTGCAATCTCTGCGCAGGCCTTCCACTCGAGACTGAAAACACTCCTCTTCCAAAGATCCTATCCTGATTCCTCCTTCCTCTTATCTGTCCTACAGATCCAATTCCAAACACCACACCGCAGTCGCCTGCCTGCCTGACTCATGGATCTTGGCATGGAACCGAACCCTTTTGCCTATCGATTTTCTTTTGATTGAGCGCCTGTGAATAAGCTAGTTCCAGCGATTTAGTTTTCGTTGGGCCCTGTAGGAATCTCCAGTTTACGATTATGATTACGAAGTGGTAAGTATCACACTTGAAAGCCAGGTATCACTCAGCAGATTGTAGGCAGACTATTAGACTTGTGCCGCTTACAGTGTTCATTTAATTTATTCACCGTGTGTGTTAACCCAATACAGACGAGTAGGTAGTGATTGGTAGTGTAGGTATCACGACGAGCAGGTAGTAATTGGTAGTGGGCATGTACTATTATCTAGACCACTCTCAGCCTATCGCAGACGTTATATTTTTGAAACCTTACATCAATTAGGCCAAGATATTATAATTAAGTGCAGAAATAAGTGGAAGATATTTTTAGAATTCGGTTATAAACATAAAAATCGACCAATCAAATCGGACATTTAAATCACGAATTTAAATAACCCAAAATGGCGGCGTGTTGTTTTTGTGGCCTTACTGACGACGAAATTCGGCAAATTCTTGATGAATTTGCATCAGATGATGACAGTTTTGACTCATCTGACAATAAAAGCCTGTCTTTTGCTACCAGTGAAGAAGATAATGTGGTTTTGGCTAAAGAACATTCTGACATCGACTCCGAATTAGACGGCTACGGATACACGCTAGCGGACCGTGAAACTGGGTCGGGCGGATGACTTGGGCGAGATAGACAGGATTGAACAAGTAGCAGATATTCCAATTTGACCCCTAACTGTTCCATTTATAAACGTCTGTGGCGGACCAGCCCCTGATGCACCATTTTTGAAATTTTTCTAACTGCTTTTGGATAAGCTTTTTGATGTGCTAGTTGAACAGACCAGGCCTGCATGGTGAGTAGAGTAGGTCAAATGCACAGAAGGCAGGTAAACCCCACAGAATAAAATGGAAACCTACTTCTCCTCTAGCATCTTATTTTAGAGAACAAGATCAAGAATCCCAAAGGCTGCCCCAAGAAGGCTCAATATGAATGTGAAGCATGTAAAGTTGCTTTGTGCAAAGTTTTATGCTTCCACATTTGCAACGAGCAAAATCAGATAGTGGTTCTGTGGAGTGTAAGGAAGGTAAGCAATATAGCACATCGATACAAATTTTAAAATTTCCATTCTAAATTGTCCTCTTAGAACTGTTCAGTGCAGTCTATTGAGAAAGAGGAGTCGATTCAGGAGCTTCATCCATCTTCAAGGTGACCATCCAGTGCACTCAGGCATTCATAAAAATGGCCCTTTTGAGAGCTACCAAATATTTGAAAAGGAAACAAACTTCAGTGTGTTTGCCTCTCTGTGTGCCTGGCTTGTTGTAATGTTACTGTTGTCCTGTTGGTGTGCATGCTGCAGTGTTTTTGATGTCGTGGTTGTATTACTGTGTATGTGTTTGGGAGGTGATAGGGTGAGTAGGTAACATGAGTGCCCCCAAATTTTTCTATCAAAAACTGGACTGAAGGATTGAAAGAGTAGATAAAAAGCTAAAGAATGATGTTAACCTCAACTCTGTATGCCAAAAATTACCAAGATCTGATAAGTTAAAAATTTCTTACTTTTTAGGCATTTCTTGTTACTCCTCTGGTACGACTACTGTCTGCATACTAAAAATATTATATCTCCTTAAATATTTTCAAACTTTTTGGAGGTTTTGTCTGATATTAATTGCTGCACAGTTCATGTGCTGACATTACATGAGTTGTCCCTGAAAATGTTTTCTATAGGGGTTTGAACATGAAAAAAGTTTTCAAATGGGGTGGGTACAGTTTGGGGCAACTATAAGTACCTCCAAAGATTTTTCTCAAAAACTGGAAAGATGGTTTGAAAGAGGAAATAAAATGCTAAAGAATGATATTAACCTCAACTCTGTGTGTCAAAGAATGACCAAGATCTGATAAGTTAGACATTTCTTACTTTTCAGGTGTTTTCTTATATTTCCTTCAAATTGTACGACTTCATCTTACATACTAAAAATACTGTATCTCCTTCATTTATGAAAATATTTTCAAAATTCTTGTGAGGTTTTGTCTGGTATTGATTTCTGCACGATTTTTGTGCTGACACTACATATGTTGTCACTGAAATTTTTTTTCCATAGGAGCCTGAACATGAAAAAAGTTTTAAACATGGGGTGGGGTACGGTTTGGGGCAACTTTGGGTACCCCAAAATTTTTTGTATCAAAAACTAGACGAATGGATGGGAAGAGGAGATAAAATGCTAAAGATTGATGGTAACCTCATGTCTGTAGGTCAAGAACTGACTGAGATACAACAAGTTGAAAACTATTTAATTAATAGGCGTTTTCCGGTAAAAATCGCTCGTCGTCAGGGCCTAGGCGGAAAAATTTCTCTCGTCAGTTAAGGGTTAAATGATTTTTTCTACCATTTTTGGCTAGTCTTAAGTTCACCTATGTCTGATGAACACTTTGTTTTGCCATGATGGAGGGAGGGAGGGAGGGAGGGAGAGCTGGTACCAGGCGGTTTGACAGCACTTGAGGGTCACTGGTTCAGATCTGCGCTATTTAGTCTAGAATTTACCCCCTGCACTAAATCAGGGCTGCTACCTTTGCGCTGCATGTGGGCTAACCCTTTCAGGAGATTTTATGATCTAATGCCTCAAGTGTTTCTCGGTCAGTGAGAATCTCTTATGGATGCTGTGCATTTTCTCCAAAGGCTGGATGACCGGAGCAGGTCACGACGAGGGTCTGGTGGACCTTCTGCTTAGCTTAAGTTGGACTCTGTACTCTTTCTAGATAATTATTCTTTCCATTTTATACCAAAACTCCCCCTCCTCTCCAAGAAACAATGACAGTTTGGAGTTAGAATAACTGGAATCTGTGACCTTGTTATTGTATTTATTTATTTATAATTATGTTATTGTGTTTGTTTATTTATAGATTAATATACTGTTAGACTAAGAAGTTTAACCACCACCCCGTATTAGTAGTAGTAGTTGTAATAATAATAATAATAATAAAAATTCCAAGCGACAGGGTCAACTATCGACCTGTATCTAATGTGACATTCTTGTCATAATAATAATAATAATAAAAACAATAAAAATAATAGTAATAATAATAATAACTCCTTGAGTAATTTTTCAGTTCCCGAGGGATTATACTTACCTCAGGCCAACAAAAAAAATACTAATAATAATTGGACGATTTATAAAGTGCCATAGTACAACTGAAGCCGAAAAATGGGCATTGTACAGTTATTCCCTGAGCCTGACTTTTGACATTGTTGTCCTGTTGGAATTTAACCAGCCTTCTCCAACAGACCAACTGCAGGTTTCCTGTGAAGTGACCATTGATTAATGCTTTGTGCATTATGATGACGGTGCTGTAGAACGGCGCTATAGATGTAAGTAGATTAGATTAGATTAGATGAGAACTTGTTATTCATCCGATGAAAGTATTTTTACAAAATTATTAACTAATTTTTAATGGTTTGTAGGTCACTTTACGATAACAGGATACAGTCGTTAGCAAATGGAACATTCTCGCCTCTGAAAAATTTACAGACTCTGTGAGCAAAACATAACTTTGTTTGGGGATTAGGTCTATAATTACTTTTAATTACATGCTTCCCTGAAAGGTTTAAAGTTTATTAATAATAAACCAATGCAGTCTGGTCTTCAAGGTTGACAAATTCGTATTGTTACTGATAAATATGATGATATTAGTATTTATAATTTTTTATTATATTATTTGTAATATTTTATATATTTCCATTCACATTGATAAATATATACATATATATTTATTATTATTATTATTATTAATCAGATATTTATATCAGGCTAATTTATGAATTCAACTCAAAAGCGTGGGTAGCTCAAAAAAAGATAAGTCTTCAATTGTTTGCAAATGAAATAAGAGAGAGAGAAGGGTCTCTCAGCCTGTAATTTTTATTAATATTTTATTAATATTTTATTTTATTTATAATGGTTATTGAGAAACAATGTTTAAATTGCATAACCCAGTGATTTAAGTAAATTGGCCAATTGACTCATTTGGTTTTTGCAGTGGTTGATTTTTGATTGATTTAATTGACTCATTCAGTTTTTGCAGTGGTTGATTTTCGATTGACTTAATGACTCATTTAGTTTTTGCAGTGGTTGATTTTCGATTGACTTAATGACTCATTTAGTTTTTGCAGTGGTTGATTTTCGATTGACTTAATGACTCATTTAGTTTTTGCAGTGGTTGATTTTCGATTGACTTAATGACTCATTTAGTTTTTGCAGTGGTTGATTTTCGATTGACTTAATGACTCATTTAGTTTTTGCAGTGGTTGATTTTCGATTGACTTAATGACTCATTTAGTTTTTGCAGTGGTTGATTTTCGATTGACTTAATGACTCATTTAGTTTTTGCAGTGGTTGATTTTCGATTGACTTAATGACTCATTTAGTTTTTGCAGTGGTTGATTTTCGATTGACTTAATGACTCATTTAGTTTTTGCAGTGGCTGATTTTCGATTGATCTAATTGACTTATTTAGATTTTGCAGTGATTGATTTTTGATTGATCTAATTGACTCATTTAATTCGTGCAGTGGTTGATTTTCAGTTGATTTCACAACATATTTTAGGCATCTTGCACGCAACCCATTCATATGCGACTGCAACCTGCGTTGGTTGGCTGAGTATCTCCAAAGTAATCCGATTGAAACGAGTGGAGCGAGATGTGAGAGTCCGCAGCGGATGCAACGCAAAAAGATTGGTCTGATCAAGGATGAAAAGTTCAGATGTAAAGGTAGGCATTCGCATTTCAGAAAACAATCTTCTGTAACAAAAATTATGCTAGGACTGCTACTACTACTCTGTTTCTAGATATTTATTCTTTCCATTTTCTACCAAAACGCCCCCTCCTCTCCAAGAAACAATCACAGTTTGGAGTTAGAATAACTGGAATCTGCGACCTTGTTATTGTGTTTATTTATTATTTATATGTTACTGTGTTTATTTATTTATAGATGTAATATACTGTTAGACTAAGAAGTTTAACCACCACCACCACCATAGTAGTAGTAGTAGTAGTAGTAGTAGTAGTAGTAGTAGTAGCAGCAGCAGTAGTGCTGCTGCTGCTACTTGAACTGGTAATGCAGTAAAGTTGCTTTTATAAATGTGGTAAAGGAAATGAGAGACAGCGGAGTTGCTGAGCATGAATTCGGTGGGTGTCGTGGGTGCCATATGGTCTTTGTGGCCAGCTGAGCTGATTGGGACATTATCCTCTGCCTTGAGCAGGGGGAGGCGGGGTGAAAGGGCACAAGGGGTCGCTTCATTAACAGGACACGGTGAAGAGACGCTTGCAGTGAACAGATGTGTCGTTTCATTTCAATCTTCACCGAATCCTCCTGCGAGTGGGTTGATTAGCAGAAAGAGGAGGAGGAGGAGGGGCAAGGAGGAGGAGGATAGGAGGCAGAGGAGGAGTAAGAGCGCAGTAGAAGAAGGAGGAGGAAGAGGGTAGGCGAGAATGATGGAAAAGAGGAGAGGAAAAGGAGGAGGAATAGGGTAAGCGGAGAAAGAGGAGGAAGAGGAGAGGAGGAGGAGGAGGAAGAGGGTAAGCGGAGAAGGAGGAGGAGGAAGAGGGGAGGAGAAGGAGGAGTAAGAGCACAGTAGAAGGAGGAGGAGGAGGGCAGGCGGATAATGATGAGGAAGAGGAGAGGAGTGGAGGAGGAGGAAGAGGGGGAAAAGGAGAAGGAGGAAGAGCATGAGGAAGAGGAAGAGATGAGGAACAAGGTGGAGGAGGAGGTGGAGGAGGAGGGAATGCCGTCCGTGATGCCTGTCTTATCTGTGAGAATTGAACAAGCTGTTCTTGATTTCAATTGTTTATTACCCAGTATGGAGTCATGAAAATATGGAAGCTAAGGTCATATAAAACTGGGGAACTAATCAATGGGTCGTCAAGGAAATGCCGTCTTGCCTAACTTAACCCCTTTGCTAACTATTTATAGAGTACTGGCCTAGGCAAATGTGGATTTACACTTTCCTCGGGCAAATAAGTATTTACACTTACCTCGGGCAAATATGGGTTTACACTTACCTCGGGCAAATATGGATTTACACTTACCTCGGGCAAATATGGATTTACACTTACCTCGGGCAAATATGGATTTACACTTACCTCGGGCAAATATGGATTTACACTTACCTCGGGCAAATAAGGATTCACACTTACCTCGGGCAAATAGGGATTTACACTTACCTTGGGCAAATAAGGATTTACACTTTCCTGGGGCAAATATGGATTTACACTTACAACTTATAATCGTAATAATGACCATTTATAAGGTACTGGCCTAGGCAAATATGGATAGGCTTATATGCAGATTAGCAGAGTAAGCCAGTTATCAGATCTATGAATAATGCTTATTGTGATCCGTGATCACTGTAATCACCCCTTTGGCTTTGTAAGGTTCTTGGCTGAGTGCCGCAATGGGGTGTGTTGATAGGGTCGTTTGGAGGGCAGAACTTTACACGGGGTCATGTACACAGGCTGTTCGAAGATACCTCTGTAAGATTAACCATTCGCGATATTGTTATACTGCAGTCTGAATACGCAGTATATAGTCTAGTCACTGCTGGATTATCAGTCGATAGGATGAGGGTTCAAATCCCCTACAGGGCTGAAATTTGTTTCCAGATATTGGCCCCATATCAAACTCGGCTAAAATAAGAGCACTGACCGCGTACAAAGTCGGAGAGAAGATCATGCGGCGAGGGAGAGGACTGGTTACCCGCCCTCGTATGCCGAGGTTAAGAAAAATGGAGTTGCTAAGACTTTATACCTACGGGGATAGCTGAAATGACTGCTGTTCCTAGTCTTCTGTTGTTATTTTTTTGACCCGAGGTATATACCATCCCTCAAGAATGAAAAACTCCAGAGAATAAAATTTTTATTATTATTATTATTTCTGCATTTGTTAAGCGCCACTATCTAACGACTAAGCCTTAATCGATGGCGCTGAGTGAAGGACTACAGCCACTAATTTCATGTGCAAGAATCCGAAATACGACCACCCAGTTTGCGTCGAAATTAGGCCGCGCAGCACGGTTGACAAGTCGCCCACAAATTCCGTTTATCATCTCCATCCGCGAATCTTATCAGCGGAAAAGGAATGTGGCCATCTGGTGGGATGCCAATGAAGCTGTTGTGACGATGATCAGGCAATTTTCCGTCCAGCTGCCACCATACTTAGTCAGCCTCCAGTCGGCCATCGACGGAACAAAGAGGCGCCAAGGTCTTTATCGTCGTTCGGCTGAAGCCATGCATGGTCATCTCCAAGGGACGTTGGCAGGCAATGTAACGACAATGGCTGCGGTCGACGGCGGTGACGTACATTGGCAGCCAGAGGCTACTTGGGGAACTGCCTTGTCAGAGTTCTACCATGATGATTGATGATGGACTGAGAATGTTATTAGGACACCAAGGCACGAGAAATTTGTCACGACGCGAGCAGTGGGGTGTGCAAAAGATGCAGATTAAGAGGAACGAATGGCTTCCGGAATGTTCCATCTATTGAAATGAAATCCACTATCAGATTAATGAATGCCGCTGAGGAAATTGGTTCTCGTTGGCGTCTTGTTTTGCGCGTATGTTGTTTACGGCATCTTTTTGTTGTTTCGTTGAGGGGCTGAGTTATCGAAAGAATGGTGAGATTTATTTATGGGCGGACTGGGTGGAATAAAACTGATAACTGACAGATGTTACTAATCCAGTTTTAATCAGCTTTTATGATTTAGAGTCGTGATAAGTACTTCCATCCATCCATCTAACCATCCATCCATCTGTCCATCCATCCATCAAGCTGTCCATCTGCACATCCATCCATCTTGGTATCCATTCATCCACCCATTGATCTATCCATCGAGTTGTCCTGCCCATCCATCCATCTGCCCATCCGTCCTCCCGCCCGCCCGCCCACTCACACCCACCTACCCACCCACCTTCTGTTTCTAAAGAGGAGTACACCCTAACGTGTAACCTTGTGAAATAGGGGATGTCTCAAATCAGCAACGTGTCCTAATAGACTTCAAAGAAACGAAGTTTCTTAACAGTTGGATGATGAAGTCGGACGTGTTATGTTGCTGAAAGAGCCACCTGTTTTACACCAGCTGAAGAACCACTTGTTCTAACTAACTGAAAGGGTGACTTGTTTCAGAGGGGCGACTTTGATTTCCAGTCGTTTCGACTCACCGTTTATTTCCAAGACACTTGGCATCCTGTACCCAAGAATAGTAGCCCATTGTCAGTAAATTCCCTGGCAGGACTTGTCAGGCGAATTAATGGGGTTCCGTGCCGCCTGTAGCTCTTGATGTATAAATCCAGGGCAGGTCATTTAGTAGCATGAAGACCCTCCATTGTTAGCGGGGTGCTGGGTCATACCTGACTTCAAATAAAGTCATAAAATCTGTAGGGTCCACGGTTTGTGTGCTCAATAGTGGACCGGGAGGTTTGCCGGGAACCAACCAATGGAGAATAACTCTTTGAAGGGTGTCCCTTTTGTATTGGAGCCCGTCTTTTAGTGATCAGTTATCATGGTTTAGGCCTATAGGATTTTTAGGCAGACGGCATTTCATAGGTACACACAGTATCTACATACGTAATACCAGCACATACATACATACATACATACATACCAGTACATACATACATACATACCAGTACATACATACATACCAGTAGACACATACTCACCGGTACATCTATACACACCAGTACATACAAAACACATTGCTTTATACTTGCATACCAGTACGTACATACATGTAAAATTAACAACTCACTGCTCTAAAGGTCATATTGGCCATTCTTCAATCTAAAGGTCCTTCAGCCTCAAGTCCACATTGATGAAGGCATGTAGAAGTCATGACTTACCTGACCTCACCTTAACCCTCAAATCATTTGAAGGTTAATTTTCCTGACGAATATGGTGCAGTGCTCAGAATTCAGCACCCCCCAAACCGGACTCAGTCTGTTTTCTGTCCGTGAAAGTATGACAGGTCTTTGGCAGATATTGTCTGACAAAGATGATTTATTTCAGGTCGGACCTGGGAGTCTTTGATAAGATGGACCTTAAACTTCTTTTGTTTATCTCAAGGGGCCTTGTGTTTTACGGTTAAGTCGGATGAAAAAAGGTTAATGGTTGTTCTAATGTTGGTCCTGATAGGCTTTTAATATCCTAGCCTTTAGACTGTGCATTCGCTTCTTGCATTCTTCGAAGCACTACGAAATACAGACGCATTGGTAGCCCTTTGCCTGCCAGATTTCTTTTTTGGGGTTTTGATCCCATTTCGCCCCATAAGGGTAAAACGTTATATATTTCATAAACCACTGAAAGTAGAACTAAAGTAATTGTAATTTGAGATTTATAAAGCGCCTTCTAGAGGATGAACTCAACAGAGGTGCTTCCGACCTGAAAAAGTAAAATCACTGTTAAACAGTACAGTCTTCAGGCGCCTGCGGAACACTGAGAGGGGGAGAGAAAGGAGCTCTGGTCGCAATTCTCGAGGGAGACGATTCCAGCAAGTGGGACCAACGTATAGTATAGGACATTATTAAATGCAGTTTCTAATAACAGCAGGTGCTAAGATTGCTAGACAGCTCAGTTATATAGACTGCTGCTATGGCCGGCCTACTGTTAATTCATTCATTTTTCCTATTATAGTTGTCTGATTAAGTTTTCAGGCATTAAGCTATAGTGAATAACTATAATGATATATATATATATGTGATATATATGTATAAATATGGTATATTTATGCTATATTATATATGATATGTATAAATAACTATGTGTGGTATATAGGCTATAGTGATACTGTGCTGTGACACCAGACAGTTTGTCTGAAGCTTATTTTTTGGCAACACTAGTGCTTGCTGATACCAGACATTGCTTTCAAAAACAGACACAAGAAAATGCATCCTTCTAGAAATGTTAATTTTACAGACGAGGCATTTGTGTGGTCTGTCAAAAGTTTCTGCATTAAATCCTGCTGGATAGTATTGCATTTTTTAGTAAGTAATGCATTTGTTAACACGCCATATGTCCATCGACTGAGCGAGGAATCGTAGGCGAATATCTATATATCTGGATAGCTATATATCTGGCTATTTATACAGATAGTTATGTAAATACATAGATTGATTAATGGTAATACTAGCTATCTTGCTGTTTAAAGATAAACAGCCAGGTAGTTGCACATGCTCTTTCTGTGCAGCTACTGTATATGTTGTCAGCTGAAGTTTCACTAGTACTCAAATCATGAGTATTGGGTAGGGAATCTCAAATATTGAGTTGAAGAATCTATAATGGATCCGTGAAAACCTGTCTTGTCAACCCTATAATGTGGTTACTTGCTTCAGGGTCAGAGGAGCTTCGGACAAGAAATGCGGGTGAATGTCTGATCGACAAAGACTGCCCAGCAGACTGTCAGTGTGATGAGACTCTGGCCAACTGCAATGGACGAAAGCTGACCAAGATTCCAGATGAGTTTCCGTCGTTTATCACCGAGATGTAAGAAAGCTTTACAGCAGTCAGTTCAGTTCAGTTCAAATTTAGATGAAACTGAACAAAATATTCTCAGTTTAGTCAAAGGTATACTTTCTTGGTAGAGGCCCCAGCATCTGAGATTCAGATTTACAGATAAGTGTAAATGTAAATGTATAAGTGTTACATAGCGACCGTATTGCCTCGACCCCGCTCATTTTGCAATGAATTTATCGGGTGAGATCCTTCTCAACCGCTGCCTGTTTGAATTTGATGCCACGCCGTTTAAGGTTCCTGTTCACGGACTGTACTAGCCCGAGATTTAAATCTCTGAAATAAGCCACGACCGGGACGCGAACCGAGGATCCTCGTGCACAGAGGCTCCTTGGCGGACACACCGATGTAGCTAACTAGGCATGTTAGAGCGTGTAATAAGTGCTCTAAATAAAATAAGGTGAATATAAATAAATGTTACCTCTACTGATATATTACTGATACCAATACTGTTACGAAATTTGTATGTTAAAATTGCTTTCGTTGTAGTATTTTAAGGATAAATTAATAGTTTGAAAATGAGATTTCTAGCCAACTCAGCCACTAGATGAATACACAAAGTTTAAACCATCTGAGATCTGACAGACAGGGATATTTGCCCATATGTCCCAAGATCAAGAAAAACATGAGTTGTGGACTCATGGCTGCTTTCGGATGGGAAACAGCCATCAGTTTTCTTAAAACGAGGTTCTGTATTTATGAGTTCCACAATACGTACGCTTTTAAATTGATTGTTGATTTTCATAATGCACATGATATCTTGTTATATTTTTGCTATTATCATTATTGCTAATCAGACATTTATAATGAATTAGTTTCACCTGGAAAGCAAGGGGAGCTGGAAAAAATTAGCGAGGGGAGCTGGAAAAAATTAGCGAGGGGAGCTGGAAAAAATTAGCGAGGGGAGCTGGAAAAAATTAGTCTTCAGGTGTTTGCAGAATGAGGTAAGAGAATGTGAAAAGTCGGCAAAAGCTGTTGGCTGTGAACCAGCGTATTGGAAATGCACATAAACCGCAAATCTTACTAAGTTGTCTTCCTAAATTATATATATATGTATATTTAATTTTGTTCTGATGCAGAAATGCTGCTTTTATTTTTAGAAAGTTGTCAGACAACGAGATAGACAGAATTTCCGTTGGACCACTGTCAAAGCTTTCCAACCTGAAAAAACTGTGAGTGCCTAATTTGATCGACGTGCTATCCTTACGTCATATCTGTGTCTCAGTTAATTTCTCCACGGTAAAACTCTTCCATTTCCACAGCACAGTTTGTGATAGAAGGAAGGGATTTAGATCGAAGATTTTCCCAGACATGGGTGACATGGCTAATTATGGACTTATGTTCATAATATTTTATAATTATTTCTTTATCTAAAGGTTGACAAATATCATTACATGAAAGAATCGCGGCTGGAAATTAATGCTTTCTTAATCGTCAACATATTTACCCAATGATTTTTCTTAAGACTTTCATTTGCTTATTTTTATATAAAGCCACTACTGGTAGATAATACACAAATCATAGCAAGCTGTTGTTTGTTAAGTTAATAAGACTGCACCCAGTGTAACTACTAGGCACTCATTCTAACTCGTTTTTTTACAGTACTTACACATTCTTTAATAGTTGGCAGGAACTAAACTAGACTAAACGATCACTATATTGGAATATACAATGTAGCCTATCTGTTCATTTATTGTTTAGTGTTGTGTCAAGGTATTAGTGTTGAATATATCCAGAGCATAGACTATAGGTGGTTCATTTGTTTTCATAGGAAAAGTTTGCTTGTTTGATGTCATTCAAATGAATGTCCCTCAAATAAATGTCCTTCAAATAAATATCCTTCAAATAAATGTCCCTCAAATAAATGTCCTTCAAATAAATGTCCTTCAAATAAATTTTATTTAATATAGCAATTATGTAGCACTACTTCTGGAAAACTTTTCATTGCTCATATATTACACACCTGTTTCTACAACAGTCCTTGGGAATGTGAACCTAAGTGTGAAAATTTTGATAAACTACGATCTGGGTGGTCGAAACTATTCTGATTATTATTATTATTATTTATTATTATTATTATTATTACACAGACATTTATAATGCATGCAATTAACAACAGCCTCAAAGGTGCATTGAAAGAAAGGTCCTAAGGAGCATCCAACAGGCCGCAAGTGAGTGGCTGCATTCACTCAGGTCTTATTCAGAGTTAGTTATGCATTTGGCCAAACTAATGCAGGAAATCATGTCATGGTTCTTCTTCCTTCATGACGGAATGTCATTACTTGTGATTTTTTCCTAGAGACCTCAGAAATAACAAGATCAGGGAGATAGAAGATGGGGCCTTTGATGGCCTGCAGCTGCTCGAAGAACTGTACGTTCCAAGTCAACCGATAAATTTGGCTTATGCGTATATCCGTGAAAAAATAAATTAGATTACCTCAACACATACGAATTGTTTTAAGGTAACCTGAAAAGTGGATTCCTGACAACAATGTTCATTTGGCCCAAAGCTGGTTTACCAGTTTCCACCAGTGGCCCAAAGTGAGTGGGCCCACTGTGGGCCCAATTAGAATGGTTGTCTGGGATGAGTCGTAAAACAAGAATACATATAATTAAAACTTCTGTAGTAAAATTAATGTGAAAACAGTTGTTACGAGATACATATTTTTGTCATATTTAGTCATTATACTGTGAAATGAAATGTGTGAAATAAAGCGAATGTTCTGCTCTGTTACTGTGAAGAAATTGACTAGTTACATGATTTCACGAACTTGTGCATCAAAAAATATTTGTAAACTGAATTATTTCTATTCTTTGTATTAATGCAGTGTTTTGGATGAAGTCATTGGGATGAATTTGTAATTAACATTTTACTAGTAATTTTGTTATGATCTTCAGTTAGCCAGTAACCATTATTTTGTTTGTGAACAGTGTTTAACTGTGCCTTTAAAAGATTTTTGATTCCATTATTTTCAGGCAGCTGACTGAAAATAGCTTGACGATGATTTCCAGTCGAACGTTTCGAGATCTCAAGAACCTGAAGACACTGTAAGTTCAGTAGCAGTTGTTTGCATGTGTGTTCAACGATTCAGAGCACTTTTCTAGCTGTCTGAGCACTGTTTGCTTACTGATGAATGTTTCATTCTTAATGAACAAAAAAGTGCTGAAGTGCTATTTTGAATGTATGGATAGTTGCTGCTTCTCTGCCTGACTTTGGATCTTGGAACCCTTTTGCCTATCGATTTTGTCTTGACTGAGCGCCTGTGAATAAGCTGGTCCCCGTCACGTGGCTTTCGTTGGGCACTGTTGAAATCTTGGGATTACGATTACGATAACTGACTTTCTCCTTCCAGTTGGTAGAGGTCAGAAGAAGTACAGGTGTCTGATGCTGCAGTCGTGTGTTAAATTCTGCTTCAGACCCTTTGCAGTTTAGAAGACAGTGAAAACTAATGAGCTCATGCAAGAGAAGCTTTGGACCTGGTTTCCCCAAAATGTCATTAGGGAATTTTGGCTACTATGGATTTTCCTAGAAGATGGAGTAACCGACTGGCTGACTGAGCTTAATCACTATCATCATACTGTCCATGGGCTGAACTTCTCATTTAATCATTTCCTTCCAGACGTTTTTGCCTTGTGCTGTCAGAGTCAAGCTGTGTGTGTATGCTTTGCACTGGTCTTCTCCCTGACATCCACATTCATTTGGCCCATGTTGTGTTGCACCTGTGGTTGAATGATCCTCCAACCCCAAGAGGACCTTGGCTCTGAAGACCGTCATGTGTGGAAGCACATTCTGTTCTGTTCTGTGTCAAGTTCTATACGATCTGTCAGTTTGGTGATGTCATTCTAGTCTAAATTTAAGACTCGTCTGTTTCAACTTGCTTACCTACCCCATGTAGCCTAACTTCTGGTTTCTCTGACTTATACGAATTCAACCTGGCTTCTCCAGTGGATTATGATTTTGATTACGATTTCACTTGAAGCGACCATCGATTGATGACTTGGGCATTATGATAACAGCGCTACAGAAGTCATTAGATTGGATTAGCTTTTTTGTGTGTTCAAAGAAAATTTATATAAACTTTATTTCGCCACAAAAACTGGCAGCACACAAGCCTACAGAACACAAAAACAAAAACAAAAGCTACAATACAAACTAACTAAGAGAAATACCGTCCATAAACAGTAGCACAGAAGTCGCTAGCATTGCAATTTTGCAAAGTATCATAATCTTCACAGAGCATCCTTTTCTGTCGTTGCATAAACAATTTATACAACTCGGTTAATACTATTTTATTACCGTATGTTAACTTGGACAAGAAGGAATACTGTCTCACACTAATGGCAGCCTGAATCGGCAAACAACCAACATACGTGCAAATGTCCCTCAGACACTGAATGTCATTTACTTTGAAAAGCTTCCAAAATATTCTGTTCCATGATTTGCTCTTGTTATTGAACTTTAATCTAATGGTTGAATGGAAGTAGCTGGGATAAAACGTTTCACTGCTGCCATCTGGCTAACGATGTTGTGATTCCAGTGAGATTTTCCAGATGTGTCCATAAAACCAAATGGAACTTGTAGCACACATTGTGTAGTCATCCATCAGCTAGTCCAGGAAACTACTATCCATTTGTTTTGTCATGATGGATAGAAACTAGGACAAAGATTGCAACTGTTCCGTATATGTCAGCAGCGATTTGTTATGTGCTAATCTTTAAGTTGGAAGTGTTTAGTCAACAGTTTGAACACTGCTGTCATCTGATTGAACATTTGGTGTCGGTGGTTCTGAGTCTGTTTACAGTTCCATCTGTACGTCTATCAACTTGACTTTCTTCACAGTTTCTAACTTCCTTTGAACGCAGTACCAGCATGAAGAAATCAAAGACAGTCTGTGATCTTCTTTTCTCTTTTCTTTGCCTTTCAACCACTTTCTGTAACTGCTTCCTGTGATCTCCTAATCAAAGGATTGGATAGCATTTACCAAGAATCGTAAATATTTTTAGCAAATCATCTAAATCGTCACTTACCCATTCACTGTTAACAAAAAAATATAATTTTTGCATACATATGATGACAATTCTGATAGTTTTCTCAGTTGTTGTTTATATGAATGCAACAGGTAAACAAAATTTAAGCCACATTCTATAAACTACCCTTCTACCTTCTTGTCGGAAGAGTTCTCTTCCTCTTCTGAAAAGCAGATGTGTCCAAAAAACTGCTAGAGTTCTCTTTTGATTTCAGAAGAGCTAAAAATGTAGCCTCAATAAAGATAAATTTTATTTTTAAATTGTGCTGATTTTTTCTAAAACATCAGCTTTTTTAACACCTACATATAGAAGACTGTGAACATAAAAATGTTTTAGTTTATATACTGATAATGGGTTTGCACTGTTTGATAAAATGTTTATTTCAGTTCTCATGTGAAATGATTATTTTCTTCTAGGATTCTAAGAAGCAATAAAATTAGCTGCATTAACAACGGAACTTACAGACATCTTGAAAACCTTCAGCTTCTGTGAGTCTATTTCTTATCAGACAACCTAAGATGTTGTTTCTCGTTTTGCTAGTGAAGTTCACAGTCGTATCACCAGGGCGTAGTATATGACTGACTTACTGAAGGGAAGTACACTTATTAGAAGGCATCTACAAACATTAGTTGTTGAGGTAGGTTGTTGGCAGAAGCTGATAGCAGTGACGGTTCTTAGGAAACTGCTTTGTTCATTCGGTATGGAGCTTTATGATAATGACTGGTTGTTTGTTCATGGGGCACAGAAGCGGATTGGATAGAGTTCTCGGCTTGTAAAATGGAGAGTACGGATTTGAGCCTCCCCTTAGACGGTTACTGTGTAGGGATCTTGAGCAAGCCCTTCACTCACAATTGCTTTGCATCTTAGATTCAGATTTACTGACCTTACACATAATAATGCAAAATAATTAGTAGTAGTAATAATAGTAATATAAAAATAAAAATAATAATAATTATTGAGCTCCCCTATTCTCTCAGCTCAGTCTCTAAAGCCAAGCATCGTCAATCAGAAATTATTAGCAAAAGGAATATATCTTTATGTTACTTAGAATATGTCTTTATGTTACTTAGAATATATCTTTATGTTACTTAGAATATATCTTTTTGTTACTTAGAAATCTACAGACTGTCAACTCATGAATCATTTTATCTAGCCCAGACGACCACAGTCGTTGCACCCAATTGGGGCTCACAGCTGGCCACCAGTTTCCACCCCAAATGATGAAATGCAGGCTTGATGTAGTAGGCCCAATGAAAGTGGCATTTGATATTCAATTTGTTATGGTTTTACTGTTGCAGGTCTTTGTATGACAACCAGATACGTTGTATTGAGCATGGCTCTTTTGGTCAGCTGAAAAAGTTGGCCACACTGTGAGTTAATTCTCTCACTACTTAAAATACTGACTGTGGTAATACGCATTTTGAAGTTTTAACGAAAGCCTACCTTACCTGAAGTAATCGTAATCGTAAACTCAGATATTTCTTAGGCACTATGTGAAAGACGAGTACAGTGTACCAGCTTATTAACGACCACTTTTACATCTGTGTTAAGTATCTCTGCTAAGTACTAACCAAGTACCTACTGACTACCAGTTAAGTACCTGCTAAGCGCAGTTGCTTTCCTTTCTTTATAATCTTCATAAGCTCAAAAATTTCTAAAGCACTACATGAAAGCTAATGTTTTGTACCTTTTTCCATTCTTTAGAGGATCGATAGTGCAAGAGAGGGGCTTACGTTTTACAAAACGAATATTTTAGCAGTCAACTAAATTAATTACTTACAGTTTGGTCAGCTTAGTCGACAACGAGCTGAATGAAATTGCCGACACTAGTACACTGTTTGAAAGAGGTTTTAACAGGCTCTATACAAATGACATAATTATTATTATTGATGATTATTAAACAGACATTTATAATGCATGCAGTTAACAACAGCCTCAAAGGCGTGTGCAACGACCCTAAAAAAGTCCTACTGAGTAATATCGAGTAATATCATGGTTTATAGATCGATAGGAAAGCACAGAAATCTAGACCTATTAAACGTGTAAGTGTTAAGCTTCTTTTTAAAACTTGTTATTGTAAGAGGGTTATCTTTGATGCTTAGTCGGTAAGGCATTCCACACTGTGGGGCAAGAGTAACAAAATCTTTGGACAATGTTTGTAAATGTTAAAAGGAATATAAACCAGATCACTTTATTTGCTATTATGACTTCTTTGTGTCCTTCTAGAAATCTCTTGTCAAATCCTCTCAACTGTAACTGTCACCTTGAATGGTTGGCAACATGGCTACATACCACTACAATTGTTGCTAGCCCTCCTCGCTGTCTCTCTCCTGACCGCTTTCGTGATATGGCCATCACTGATCTCAAGATTACAGACTTCAAATGTGAAAGTAAGCACGTCTGTTCCTTGAGCAAATTTTCAGCTGAATATTTCTCCATTGTTGGAAATAAGATTCTGTGAGAGCAGACTGATTTTATTGTGAAATTAAGAAAAGTTATGATAGCTGAGTACAAATTTTTAACATTTATAGACATCTAATAATTTCAATTCCAGTAAAGAAATAAAGTTGGATATAGTCATTGACATAAATTTTAATATTATTAGTATTAAAACAATTACTGTACTCTATTAAAAATTGTGTAAAAATAACTTGATATGCAGAATCGCAGACAAATGAATTTCAGTTATTCTGTAGACAGATGAGAATATTTTGTTTACCAGGTGTCAACAATGAAGTTGGTTGCCTGCCTGGTCCTCCACCGTGTTGCACCACTGAAGGCTTAGGTAACTCCACCAGTAGTTTCTTTTTATTTCTTTCATATCAGATATAATCGTAATCGTAAACTTGAGATTTCTACTGCGCCGAATGAAAGTTCAGTCGCAAGAACCAGTTTATTCACAGATGCTCAGTCAAACAAAAGAATGGTTCAGTTCCAGGTGAAGATCCAAAAGTCGGGCAGGCAGCTGGAGAATATAGAATTCCAACCAGTAATATTCTTGTACATGCTAAAGCAGATAGACTCTTGAACTACCTAATTCATTCAGGCTTATGTGTACAGTTATTGTCACTGCCTGTAGTTTTCCTGCTCTGACAGTGCTTACTGCCTGCAGGAGTTTGTAGGAAACTTGGACAAGGTCTGAAGAGAACGGATTTGTGTTGATAGCTAGGGCTGCTGTTTATCTTAATGATGCAGCTGTAAAAAATAATAATAATTATGCCATCTCATTATGCAGATTGCAATTAAAACTATTACTAAATATAAAAGCGGCACCATTTAGCAATAAAGCTGACAGTTCACCGTAAGTCAACCTTAAGTACAGTAGCTACATATGTAGTGTGGTACGATTTGTCTTTACTATGTTGTATTACAGCAGAGATTAACTAATTAGGGTACGGTACAGTGACACTACTACATTATATTGCTGGCACTACTACATTATATTGCATGACAGTTGGAAGTTTTAAAAGGTTTCCTGATGCTGTGGATGTGTTCGTGTGTCAACCAAAAGGTCCTTCGTCCTGAGAATCCCACTTTGTTTTCCTCTGACTGCTGTGTTCAAAGTTTGAAGCAAAGCACTTCGTTCAACTAATCCATTGGTTGGGCTGTACATGCATGCGGGAGCACATCACTAGAGACTTTTCTATTTATCTGACCACTGTTTGCCTATTGAGGAACTTTCTGTTGTTAATGAATTTTGATTTCATATAGACTTGCCTAGAGAATGCCTCTGATTAGTGTCTCCCTGGAAGTGGCGCTGTATATACATTTCTGATTACAATTACAGTTCATGTGACGCTTTCTTTTGAGGTCATTAGCCTTTGACCTTTGTTCAAACCCCAGTGGTGCTTCGGATGAAGAATCATTCTTCGTTTCTTCTTCTGATTGTGTAGAAGAGAACAGCTGTGACCCAAGGGCGTTCTGTCCCTCCGAGTGCAAGTGCATTGGCACCGAAGTGCGATGCAGTCATCAGCAGCTGAATGACTTACCTTTGCAAATACCTCTTGACACAACGGAATTGTAAGTTCAGTTTTCGTTAAACGATTCCTTTCTCCACAGATTTACCATTCAGTTGCCCTATTGCCCTCTTGCCCTATTGCCCTCTTGCCCTCTTGCCACGACAGTCAAGAGAACAATTACGATGCACTTTGACTTTTGTGTATCATTGTAATCGTAATTGTAAACTCGAGATTTCTACAGTACCCAATGAAAGCTAAGTAGCGGAACCAGCTTATTCACAGGCGCTCAGTCAAAACAAAATCGATAGGCAAGAAGGTTTGGTTCCAGGTCAAGATCCAGGAGTCGGGCAGGCAGCAACTCATGAGGTTCTTAAGAGGTGTTGTATAATTGAAAGTTATGTACATACATACCATTCGTACTTAGTAATATGCGTACATTCATACATACATGCATGCTGGTAAATACACACATATTTACTGTATTTTTATTAATTGTAGCAGTTGCTATTATTGGGATGTTAATTTGTTATTATGGCTGTTTGCTATGCCAGTGCTGTAGCTATTAATGGAATGCTGTTGCTATTCTTGTTGTTATAGCTGTTAGTGGGAGTTTTGCTCCTGTTTCTGTTCTGAGTTAAAGATAGTTTCTGGATGCTGTGAAGTTTTGATCTCTTGCAGCTTTAGCAAATCTAACGCACAGTCAGTATGAAGCGCATCAGATGTTGCATTGAGGTTGTTGTTGTCTGGTTTCTAGATATGTTGATGTGAATTCTATCAGTCTTCTGTCGCCAGATCTTCAGAGACTAACCAAACTAACAAGCCTGTATGTACTACTAGTAATAACAGTGATAACTATTATTATTTTTATTATTATTATTATTAGTAGTAGTAGTAGCAGTAACATTATTGCTGTAGATAAATTTAATCTTCAGGTTGGATTGTTTTTAGGTAGCCCTTGATTGCACAACACCTTAAGGATAATATAAAAGTTATCGTTTAGGCGTTTTTGTGATTAAGCTTGGGTTGTTATGCTATGTGCGGCAAGGTGGTCTGTTGGTAACTGGTTTGGTCAATGATCATGTGGTTGAGGGCTCCACTCTGTGTAACGACCCAGAGCCAGTTGTTTGTGCACACCATGCCTCTGTCATCAAGTAGTATAATTTGGTACCGGCGTAACCTGGAAAGTAAACGACAAGTCTAACGATGCACTGGCCCCTTGTCCAGGGCCTTGAGATTCGTCCATTGCCGGCTCAAGGGCCTAAACAAAAGAAAATGAGCGCCTCCCCTCCGTTCCTCATGGGACATGGGAGATTTACTTTATTTACTTACCCTTTGATTGGGCCCACAGCTGGCATTGTACCAGCTCTGGACCTAACTAACATGACAGTCGGGGATTAGATCTTTAGACTGTTTATTCTAGAGTGAAGGTGACTAGATGGTGTTGGCTTTTGTTTTTGTTTCAGAGACCTCAGTAACAACCTGTTAATTTCACTTCCAGAATTTGCCTTTGCAAATATCACCCAGCTGAACACTCTGTGAGTTCTCTGAATTAAATCAATGTCTTAGAATCCTGAAAATGTTTGTGTACGCAGGTCATTGCTTCCTTGTCCTCATCAGGTCTTTGCTGGATGAGCAGTATACCAATCTAGCAAATGCAGCTGTAAGAAGGGTACACTGTCAGTGGGAAGATAAGTCAGTGAGGGAGAAGACTGGCCACCAGCCTTCATATGCAAGTGAAGTCGTTTACGTTTGATACCCATGGCTACCTCTCAGCGTTAGCTTAAGGGACTGCTTCTCATCACTTCTCATCACTGGCTTATCATAGACTGGTATAATCAAACAGTTAGGGAGGATTTTCTTGACACCCAGAGGCAGAAATTTTTTTTTCCCAACATCGCTACAAGCACAGTGTCTGTCATGCACATGACTGCAAAAATGTTCATAAATGGTGTCAGTGTGTTGCTGAAATTACTCTTTTGCTCCTTTTGTTTGAGGAATTGATGAATCGTGTTTTACTTTGAAGAATTCTCAGCTACAATAAGCTGCAGTGCATCCAGGAGACGTCGTTTTCTGGCCTGAAATACCTCAGAGTCTTGTGAGTATTAGAGCGTAATTTTAATTACATGTACTCTAGCGTGGTGTAATTGCATAGCTCCACTTCAAGGAAACTCCTGTATAAATTTTGTATCTCTAAGAATTTTAACATAATCTCAAGATTTCTACAGCGCCCAAAGAAAGCTAAGTCACTGAAACCGACTTATTTGCAGCACTTTAAAAATATAGCACTTTCAGAAATTTTGAGGTTACGATTACGATCATTTTGGAGCCTGTAAAACACTTAATATTAAAGTTATTACATTGCAAGAGGTTTTGCTTTTGTTTACATGACAGATCTCTTCATGGCAACGATTTATCTTCCGTTCCGTTTGGATCCTTCAGAGACATGATCGCACTGACTCACCTGTACGTTTTTATGCAGATGCTTTCTGTTTGTTATTCCTAATTCTGAACTCTGCATTTATTTGATGCCTTATAAAGGTAAACTGTGGCAATGAACTTATTTAATTACAAATGCCCTGTCAAAACAATCCCTTACAGCTACGTGCAACACTGAGCTGTTTGCCGCTTGGTTTTGGTGTGCTGTCGGTTGATGCCTTGTTCACAAGGCACTGGCATGGTAGAAATTACTAATTGCCTAACTGATTAATATTTATTGGGCCACACTGGACCCTTTTCCGCTGGCCACCATTTGCAGCCAGTGGCAGATTTCAGCCCCAGTGTAGACCCAATGAATTTGAATGTCTGGGAACAATATATGACTTAGTTAGCTACATTGGTTAACGTGTATGTCAGGCGCCTCTGTGACCGAGTGTGAGGATTCTGTTTCGCGTCACGGTCATGGTTTATTTGAGATTTGAACCTCCTGCTAGCATGGTCCGTATACGGGGACCTTAAATGACGTGGCGCCAATTCAAATTCGCAGCGATGATGAAGGATCTCACCCGATAAATTCATTGCAAATGAGCAGGGTCGAGGCCATACGGTCGCTGTTGAAACACGGGTACATTTACATTTTTCAAGTACAGTTTAAGAAGTTTGGTCCAGCAGTTGTAGCGTCTTTCAGCTGAGGCACAAACTCAACAACAACTCAACATTTCAACCACCATACAACTTTTTCCTTGGGGTTGTGTGGCATAGAAGCAAAATGTCAATTTCACACTAGACATGCGTTTAAACCGTAGACGCAGCGGTGAAGGTGGTGGACTGGCTTCAGCGATCAAGCGGCTGTTAATCTCGTTTTAGAGCACTCGGTGGGAATCCGCTGTACTGTGACTGCAATCTGAAATGGTTATCTGACTGGATAAAACAGGGTTATAAAGAACCTGGAATAGCGTCTTGCGTTGGTCCAGAGGATATGCACAACAAGCTGCTACTGACTACACCGTCCTATAAGTTTCAGTGTTACGGTTAGTGTTCATGTTGGCAGTTAGCCTCTCACTGTTATTACAATTGTTTTTTAAACCCAAAGATTATGTCCCAAGGTTAAGATGAAAAACTTACTTTTGAGGGATTTGCTTATTTGGAATGGCCTGTCTTTACTCATATCTTGCTCAGGGAAGGAGCAGAGCAACTGCATTGAAGTGCTGGATGGCCACAGAAAGACAGTGAAGCAGGAATTAAGTGCAGAGCAACTGCATTGAAGTGCTGGATGGCCACAGAAAGACAGTGAAGCAGGAATTAAGTGCAGAGCAACTGCATTGAAGTGCTGGATGGCCACAGATAGACAGTGAAGCAGGAATTAAGTGCAGAGCAACTGCATTGAAGTGCTGGATGGCCACAGAAAGACAGTGAAGCAGGAATTAAGTGCAGAGCAACTGCATTGAAGTGCTGGATGGCCACAGAAAGACAGTGAAGCAGGAATTAAGTGCAGAGCAACTGCATTGAAGTGCTGGATGGCCACAGAAAGACAGTGAAGCAGGAATTAAGTGCAGAGCAACTGCATTGAAGTGCTGGATGGCCACAGAAAGACAGTGAAGCAGGAATTAAGTGCAGAGCAACTGCATTGAAGTGCTGGATGGCCACAGATAGACAGTGAAGCAGGAATTAAGTGCAGAGCAACTGCATTGAAGTGCTGGATGGCCACAGAAAGACAGTGAAGCAGGAATTAAGTGCAGAGCAACTGCATTGAAGTGCTGGATGGCCACAGAAAGACAGTGAAGCAGGAATTAAGTGCAGAGCAACTGCATTGAAGTGCTGGATGGCCACAGATAGACAGTGAAGCAGGAATTAAGTGCAGAGCAACTGCATTGAAGTGCTGGATGGCCACAGAAAGACAGTGAAGCAGGAATTAAGTGCAGAGCAACTGCATTGAAGTGCTGGATGGCCACAGATAGACAGTGAAGCAGGAATTAAGTGCAGAGCAACTGCATTGAAGTGCTGGATGGCCACAGAAAGACAGTGAAGCAGGAATTAAGTGCAGAGCAACTGCATTGAAGTGCTGGATGGCCACAGAAAGACAGTGAAGCAGGAATTAAGTGCAGAGCAACTGCATTGAAGTGCTGGATGGCCACAGATAGACAGTGAAGCAGGAATTAAGTGCAGAGCAACTGCATTGAAGTGCTGGATGGCCACAGAAAGACAGTGAAGCAGGAATTAAGTGCAGAGCAACTGCATTGAAGTGCTGGATGGCCACAGATAGACAGTGAAGCAGGAATTAAGTCTTTTTTGTCTCCCTGCGTATGGGCTAGGTAGTGACCTATTTTAAAACTAAGTTGCATTATAACAATAACAACAATAATAATAAAAATAATTATAAGAATAATTATTATTATTGCTGCTGTTGTTATTCAGATAACTTAATATGACATTGTTAAGCTTAAAAATGTTGAGACTAGGGCAAGCAGTGTCACAACTGGTTGCTGTTCAGTCGCGTAGTCCATACACCTTACAGAGCGAGAACATTTTGAACTTCTGCCTGACAGCACATAACGCACATAATGAAATTTGTGATTCTGTCGTTGTAAATGTTTGCTCTGTGCTTTGCAGAAATGAAAGTGTAGCAAAGCATGAGTTGTTCGTTTAAGTTCGTGCGTCGTTCTTGATCAGTACTTTGCTTTGCTATATTTATTAAATTTTAGTGATTTTTCTAAACATCTTTCTATTTCAGATAAGGCTGATCCAAAGATACTCGCCAAGTGCAATGTGTGTTTTACGTTTCCATGCCAACATGGTGGTACATGTCACCTGGTTGGCTTCAAGCAGTACAGCTGCCAGTGTGTACCTGGTTACCATGGAGACGAATGTGAACACAAAATCGATGCTTGTTTTGGAAATCCTTGTGACAACGGTGGAACTTGCAGGGTCCTTGATGACTATGGAAGGTCCAGGTAAGACCGTGATCAGAACAAGCTTGTCTTCCCATCCGAACTGACCCATATCTTTTTTAGTTGTTTTTCTAAAGATTCTGTTCTGATAATCCTTATGAGCAGGTGGTAATACTGCTGTATTTGAAAGTTTATTATAACATTATGAAAAGTTTATTATTTTTTTGAAAAGGTTATTGCTTTGAAAAGTTTTTATTCTTTTAGAGAAAAACTGCAAACCAGAAGTTTTTAAATAAATTGTTCTCATTGACCTGGATTGAATTTCTATTCTTGACAAGGTGCATGTAGTAGATTGGAATTTGAGTTCATTTATCCAAGTTTTTTTGCACTGAATTGCAAACAGTAAATGATCACATGTCTCTTTTTGTGAAATGTTCCTCGGAGATGTGGATTTTGGGTTGAAGATATTTCAACCTGAATTGCTTGAACCCATACAATCCATATTACAAGCCGAGCTCTCTTTCCAGTTGGCTACCGTGCCCCACTTGTTTTTTTGTGCTTTGGTTCTGTCCACAGCTGTATCTGTCCAACTGGATTCGAAGGCGATCGATGTGAAACAAACATAGATGATTGCTTTTTGCACACCTGCCAGAACAATGCCACCTGCGTCGATGGCATTAACAAATTCTCCTGCGCTTGTCTTCAAGGCTTCACAGGTGAATTTCATCTGTTAACAGCTGAAGTGTGTAGTTTAATTTTACTTCATTAAGAATTCACATTTCCAAATTTGCAATATTATTTTTAAATATGTAAATACAAGTTATTTTCGTTTTGGAATTTTGGATGATGCTTGTTTAAGAGTAAAGGTCATGTCTTGGATAACTTTACTTTGTCGTGATTGATATTAAGGTGACCGCTCTTACACTTGTTGTTCAAGTTTTACTGTTTTATGTCCGCTTTTCTTAAATATGTTTGGCATCGTGCAATGTAGGTGAAGTCTGCGATAAAAAGATAATCTTTTGTATGGAGTTCAATCCGTGCACAGATGGGGCAAAGTGTGTATCCCTCGATTCGGACTACAGGTATGACTTTGATTCATAATCGTATTCACACAAGTTGATGCCATCAACATTGGTTATTGTTGCATCTTGAAATGTCAGTGCATTTGATATTTTAAATAGGACCTGACATCCTAATCTGTATAGAATATGTAAAACTTTAATTGGGAATCAAAGTGGGTTTTTATAAGGGCACATTTAAATATTACATTATGTTAAATTACAATCTGTTGGTTTTCTCATACTTGATGACAAACATTTGGACCATCTGTTCGTCCGTTATTTGCTGAACTTAATGCCTACTGGTGTCAGCTTCATGACTGTATTTGGGACTGGTCCATGTGTTGTCCAGCAATCCTGTTGTTGGTATTTTCTGTGACTCAAAAAGCTACACTATCAGACTTCATGCTCCACCTGACAAATCTGGAGAGAATTGCTGTGTAACTTGTGCTAATCTAATCTAATCTAACCTAAAGACTTCTATAGCGCCTTTATCATAATGCCCAAGGCATCAGTCGATGATTGTCTCAACTTAGAATTGCAATCCATCCATTGGAGAAGCCGGGCCGAAATTCTGATATGTCAGAGAAACCAGAAGTTAAGCTACAATTGGTAAGTAAGTTGAAAGAGATGCTTTGTAACTTGTGCAGTAGCATACTGACTTTTATATCGTTTCTGATGTGATCAGGTGTGAATGCAGCAGTGGGTTCGCGGGAAAGAATTGCTCCGAAAACATCGACGACTGTCTGTCGCACATTTGCCAGAATGGCGCAACGTGCGAAGATGGTCTCAACAGCTACCGCTGCCTCTGCCCTCGGGGTTATGCGGGGCGCTTCTGCGAGATTGCCCCAGTGGCTGTTGTTGAGTACCATCCGGACAGCGTCTGTCAGAAGCACGACTGCAAAAACGGAGGACTCTGCATTCAACCCCTGGGCTCATCTGAGTACGTCTGTAAATGCCCTCCAGGTAAAATTAAACAATTGTTTTGTTTTGTCTACTCTTTTTATTGTTATCATTATTATTATTGTTGTTTTTGTTGTTTTACTTTTATATAGGAATTTTAGTTTTACTGCACTTACAGCCTGGGTTGTCGCAGACGTGCTAATTAATGTGGGATGCGAAAGCATGTTGGTTAGAGCGCTTGGCTTTTATCAGTGGGCAAAATTTAGTCTTAGATCTTCTGTAGTGCAATTGTATTAAGGCACGAGGCTTCAGTCGCTGGAACTCCAAAACAAATTCCAAGGACTTTGTGATTGATTTGACAGGTTTTGAGGGGAAGAAATGTGAGAAGCTGAGCAGCATCAGCCTCCAGGAACGAGACTCCTATGTGTCACTTCTGCCCCTTCAGCATCGGCCACGCACCAACGTCACACTCGTTCTCTCAACGCACCAGGCACAAGGCGTCATACTCTACCAGGGCTTTGACGAACATCTGGCTGTGGAGATATTCCGAGGACGTCTAAGAGTCAGCTACAACATCGGGAACCACCCTGTCTCGACCATGTTCAGCTATGAACAGGTCAACGACGGAAGAGTGCATGTAGTGGAACTTCTGACTTCCGGAAAGAACATGACGATGAGAGTCGACGGAGGACTGTCACGTACGATCATCAACGAAGGAGAGCTGGAGTTCATGGAGCTTGAAGAACCGCTTTACTTGGGAGGCTTACCATCTGGACTGAAGGAGGCTGCTCTAAAAAAGTGGCATGTCAGAAACACAGTCAGCTTTAATGGTACGTTGAAAGTGAACTTAATAACCAGATGATGTCATCCAGTGGGCCTTAATAACTTAATAACCAACTTAATAACCAGATGATGTCATCCATTGGTATTAACGAGGCCAGCGTGCACAAGGTCTAACTTAAGATCCGCTGTGGTTTCATTAACGTAGTGTTAATTAGTTTGAGCACATACACCCATAATTCATCTGTAATTCATAACCGTGATTTGGAAACGGTTGATGTCATCCATTTGGCCAAATCACACGATGTCTAGCTTAAGATTTGAAATGTTTTTCTTAACATAAGTAGTACAGGGCTGTCCCCTTACCATCAGAAGTATTTCAGATGGCTACACAAGTTTTACTCTGTTTAATTTCATAAGGTCATTTAAGTTGTGGTGTTGATACGGTTGAGTTATGGAACAGCAGATTCTGGTTTGTACTAAGCTGCTGCCACCTGTAGGGTGTTTCAAGAAAGTCTTCATCAACGGACGAATGTTTGACTTTACAACAATCACGGCACAGTTCAAGGTCTTGCCCGGTTGTTCTGATCCTTGTGAGCGGAACAACTGCGTCAGTGGCAAATGCATCGTCATCGATAGCCTGAGATACAAATGCGAATGCAGACAGGGCTACTCAGGCAGTGCATGCGACATAGGTAAGAAATCTACACCCAGTCGTACTTGACGGTATGTGTATGTATGTTTCTATGTATCAAAGCATTTATAAATGTATGTGCGGGTGATGGTCTATCGGTAACGTGTTTGGTCAATGATCATGCAGTTGAGGGTTCAACTCTGTGTAATGGTCCTGGGCAAGTTGTTCACACACACCATGCCTCTGTCACCAAGCAGTATAATTTGGTACCAGAGTAAGCTGGGAAGTAAATGGCAAGTCCTGCAATGCGCTGGCCCCACGTCCAGGACTTTGGGATTCGTCCACTGCCAGCTCAAGGACCTAAAGAAAAGGAAATGAGCACCTCCCCTGTGTCTTACTTGTGGGATATGGGATACTTTACTTTTATTTACTTTACTTTTGGGAACTTCTCAGAAGTGCTGCTTACATGAGTGTAATTGTACTTGTGATAAAGCTTATCATGTTACAGTGCTTTAAGAACCTTTAGGATTGACGGATGCCTCAATTATCACGGATAAAGTTATCAGCAATGTGTGAAATGGTGTGTTTATCTGTATAGGCATATGGTTATATGATAACTCCTTTGAAGAATTTCTGTATGTCTGTGTAGGTGTTGCAAGCATAAATTTGTGCATATTTGAGCCATGTGTGTACTTATGCATGTATGTCTTGTTTGTATGTAAGCTTGTAATGTATGTATGTATGCATGCACTGGGTATGTATATGCATGTATGCATGTATGTATGTTCAGGTACATGCAATACAATGATTTATAATTATTCCATATACTTCTGTAATCCGTCTGCTTCCTGTTTTTGTAGAACCGACCTGTCATGCCCTGGAATACCGCGATGTTTACGTTCACACAAAGTCAAACTGCACGACTCGAGAGAAAGTGAAACACCGCCGGTGCAACGGCACTTGCGGAAATGACTTCTGCTGTCAGCCGAAGAAGATCAAGTCGCGCAAGGTCCGACTCTACTGTCCGAACGGAACTCACTTTGTCCACGACATGCCAGTCATTCGCAAGTGCTTCTGCAAAAGCTGCAAATGAGGAGCATACTGCGAATGACCAGTCGCATCTCTTTCTTCCATCGATTCCAGGCATTATTCGACACTGCACTTGTCACTTTCAGTCGAAGAGACCATTAGGCGACAGTTTGCATGTCTGTCATGCATTTTACTGTTAGACAGTGACAACAAGTTTCATCTAGATGTTGTTGTTGTGGTGGTGGTGGTGGCTGTGGTAGCCGATATGTTGTGTTCATGTATCTTGTATACAAATACGGTGTGCGTTCCATTTCTGTACGGAATGTGCGTGAAGCGTACTCCCGTTATACTCCCAGCGATTAAGAAATTAAGTGCTTCTAGGAATACACTCGTTGTGCGCTCAGAGTAGAAATGGAATGCACCAGTAGTGTACATTTTAGAATGGACAGTGGACCTCGTAAACCTTTTACCTCATAAATTGTTCAGTTTTGTTGTTGGTGATTTTCTTCATCATTTGCTAAAGACGGGACACTATTGCGTTTTCACGTCAGTACCATGTGTTGAAATTTGCAATCACCAAAACTGTTTGGATGAAATGATCGTGCATGTTGATTTACATGACTTAATGATGAAACACCGCATATATGAACCTGACTGGTGCTAGATAATGTTGTTATATAAATTACGTCGACAAACTGTTGAAATTTTCCTAGTCTTATAGTTTTTTCTGTGTGTAAATTATTCGGTTTTAATGCAGGCATATTATTGTGTTAATTTTAATTTGGAGTTTCTTTTATGTGAAATAAACAAACTTTTTTGCACACTTCTTTCAACAATAGTCCTCAGATGTTTGGTCCTACCTAGGACTGAAGGATCTTTTAGTTTTATATGATATAAGTAAGTAAGTAAATAAGTATATTCTCTATTAACCTATAGCTAATTGCACCTCGGTTTACAAGTATTTAAAAACACAAGGAAACTTAATATGCATACAACATCCTATTAATAAAACATTTAAGCGTTAAATTATCAGCAGGAGGAATAATACGATAATGGGTGTGGGGTGTAGGGAATAACTGAGGGTTTTAATTGTATGGAGTGTGCACGTAATTTTGTTGCATGCCTCTTTCAATGGTAGTCCTCACAAGTATGGTCCTGCCTAGGGTTGAAGGATCTTTTTGTTAGGGTGCAAAACATGGCATCAGTATTTGGGTGGCTTTTCCTTAAGGGGTAGCAGAAGCACAAACGTAACCACAGCAGTTCAATAATGCCTTTTTTAACTTCCAAAATTGCATTGATACTCATGTTTTGACCACGGAGGTATGGTCAGTTGAGTCGGCCCAGATTCTCTGGTGTTCCGTGGATGGCCAGCCTTCCGAGTTGGACATTCATCAGTGCTCAACATTGCTTAACTTCATCATACCAACTTCTCCTGACACATGGGGTATTGACCACGGAGGTATGGTCAGTTGAGTTGGCCCAGTTGGTCTGGTATTCCGTGGATGGTCAGTCATCCTAGTTGGATGACTGACCGTGCAATATGTTATCAGCGCTCAGTGTTGCTTAGCTTTGTCATACCAACTTTTCATAACACATGGAGTATTGAACCTGACACTGAAAGCTGATACATTAGCAATCAACCAAGAGGGTGAGAAGGCTTTATTTCCTGTAAAAGTTGTTCTGCATTTGCATTTGACTTTTGTGACTTTTTGCATTCATTGCCTCAGTGACTCTGAGTTGCAAGTGAATTCTAAAAAGGTCTTGCTATATATATATATATATATATATATATATATATATATATATATATATATATATATATATAATCAGTGTGTGACTGAGAAACTGTTTCTAAGGAGATGTGCATTTTGATTTCTTTGTGTAATAATTATTGCCTGATCAAAATCAAAGTCATTATGAATAGTAACAGGCCTACTAGATCTATCTAGTCTTGCGTCTCATGACTACGAGTAAAGCTGTTTTCTTGTTTGACCCTTTTGAATTGTTAAGCTTTCCAATTATTTAATTTAACGTTTGAATCCTTCAAGATTCTGTATGTATGCTTCTATAAATGTCAAAGAAACTGTATTGATTAAATAGTTGCATTCGTATTAGGCAATCTAATCTAATCTAATCTTATTTACTGATTTTATAAGAATCGTATTAAGCACACGTGGTAATGCGTTGCGCTTTGAACGGTGACTTCTTTGAACAGTGGCTTTTACTGGTGCCATAGAGGTTATAAGGAGTGGCAGACGAGGAAAAGTCTCTTCTAAGTAGCTCTTGAAGGCTGTACTTGCTATCATACATTATGTTAGAATTTCCGCTCAACTACATTGTCACAGTTACCATGCCGACATCAAGTTTCAAAGGCTGTCGACGTCGACCTTACCTCACCTTAATGTACCTGACCTGACCTTAGGCAACATTACCTTACTTTACCTTACCTTGCCATTTACCTTAAGTTGTCTTGACTTGTGAAACGAGAAACAACATCACGGACCAGTATTTCCGACATCAATGAAACTACATGACAGAGCTTTGATATAACCTTTCAGGCCTTCTGCTCTATGTTACAAGTCGGCAGATTTCCTGACTCCATCTCGATTATTCCAGGAACTGTTACAGTTTCGTTGGTTCCCATAAAATTAATCTAACTCCGGGTTTCATGAACTCCAGAGGAGTTGTAAACGTAAATGTACAAGTTTTTCTATAGCGACCGTATGGCCTCGACCTTGCTCATTTTTCAATGAATTAATCGTTGCCCGTTTAAATGGCGCCACGCCTTTTAAGCTTCGATGCTGTATGTTGATCAATTGCATTAAATTATCATTCGGTAATAGTAAACTACAGAACGAATTCTGTCTGAT